>PVKS010046482.1:0-13274 GCA_004027875.1 Aplodontia rufa
AACCATTTAATATATTATGTTGTAATTTTGTCTTTTGACACCTGAATACTCTAAATCTACAAATTGGACTTGCTTATTCTATATGAATTATTCTTTGCAAAACAGATTAATTAATTATATTTTCTCATTTTCAAAAGTTAAGTACTTCAGTGAATTCAGTAAGCATGAATACATTTTATATTTAGGAAACAGAAGTGAAATTTTTTAAATATCCCCATTGGAAAATGATAGAAATACATACAGTCTTATCAGACAAGTTGTCTTTGAGATAAAACATTTCATGTTTTGTCACTGCTTATACAAATTTATATTCAAAAGTTGTTCTGCTCAGGAGAATGTGTTACTTTTAAAAGAAACAGTTGTTTTTGGAGATAAAGCAAATGCTGCTATTTGGGGGTTGGTTCTCTTCTGCTAGGTAATTAGGCTTCCCTGATGTATTGTTAAAATTGCCCTTCTGCTTAACCTATTCTGTGGCATCTTCCATGGTAGTTTTTTTCTTTACAACGTTCACGATTTCCAATTGCTACCCTTCAATTAATTTTAGCATCACAGGAAAAGAACCATTACATCAACCCCAAATTTAACTTCAGTGAGTTAGAAACGAGAGCTACTCTATTCCAGCGTGCAGCCTGCTCTTCTCTCAGCACTTCACTAGTTTCTATTCATGTCTCTCTTTTTTTAAACTTTGAATTAAAAGCATGGTTTTAATCACTGAGTAATAAAATAGATATTATTTATTCAATTTAATTACCTCAGTTGTAGATACTAAGATATTTCCTATGGAAGAAATAGAATATTGCATCTTTTCAGGGTAGGGCATAACAATAGCCTTATACTATTTCATTTTTTTATAAGATATCTTGACATAGACATAATTTCATGGTTAACTTTCAGATTTGTTTTTAATCAATTAAATGCTATCATAAGGTCTACAAAAAGGTCTAAGTTGCAAATTTTGACATTCTCAAAAATATAACTAAAATATTTAAAATTAATAGGGTTAGCATTGGGGTTGGGATCAGGGTTTGGGTTTGGGTTTGGATTGACTATTTTATTTTGGGTACATTTTTTAATGGCTTAATATTGGTTGATTTTAATAGGGACTGTGAACAAAGGTGCAGACATAATATGGTTTTATAAAATTTATTAGAGAATAGTTTCTGCAGTTTATGTTAAGGTTTAAGTTTTTTTTTAAAGAGAGAAGGACAGTAAGAGAGAGAGAGAGAATCAATTTTTATTGAGTTTTTCACGTGGCTTTCATTGCTCTGACACTTAGTTGTGTATGTGGGTGCTGGGGTTTGAACCCATGTACTTGCACATGCTGGGAAAGCGCCCTATCTGCCAAGCTACAGCTACAGGCCAAGGTTTAAGATACTGTAGAAAACTTGACCACTTTAAAAACAAGTTTTCATCAAAGTGCAGGGGGTGAAAGGACTGGTAGACTTGTTTGACATTGAATATCTGATTTTAGACTTTTACTTGTGGAGCAAAATTAGCAACGAAGAGAAAAGAGGGAGGAGGGACACTGGCAGAAGAAAGTAGCAGATGTCTTAGTCCCTTCAACTGCCAATTTAGCCTGGGGTTACCAAAGTGATGGCATGATAACATCCCACTTTTAACACTGATAGCAAAGGTGTTACATCAGTGGCATAATCAGGCTTAAAACCTACTAGAAATAACTTGCTTGAGCAACATATCTGAATCAACATTCTCTTGATCTGATTAGGTTTGAAGCATAACCAGGCACAATCATTCTGCAGTAGGTTCTAGAATCTTCAGGAATTGACTTAAATGAGTTCCCTGTTATCATGGGTATAATTCTAGAATACAGCAAATGCAAAGGTTTGGGAAGCCTGACAGTAACCACAATAGTAGATTCCAAAGCATATTCTACAAAGTTCCAGTTCTTGATCTTATTAACACAGTTGAGAGAAAGGTTTTTATGTTTTCATCAATTTGAGGGATTTTTGCTTCAATTGTTTCAGTATCTTTTAACATTTTACTGTGTGGCAGAATTTTTTTTTTTTAATTTCCAGCAACCTAAGATGTACAGATTTGGTTAAAACTACATTTGTCTTAGGTTTTCATGTCTTGTACAGCATTCTGTTATTCACACAAATAATTTCTTAATTTTTGTCATCTGGAAAACCTCACTCAGAGAGAAATTTTCTTATGTCGTTGCTATCCACTGTAATTATCTCTGGCAGCAACCTCACATTGCAAATATGAATTCTGATCCCAGTGGCTACTATTCCACCCAAATCACTCTCTCCCTCTGCCAGAGTAAGAAGGTCCCAAACTACATTTACCAGGCTCCTCTAGTGCTTGTGGTGATGTAATTAACATTTTTGGCCATGGAATATGAATGAAAGGCATGCAGCCCTACAGATTCCGAGCCCTAGGCATTAAACATGCTTTCCTCCACGTACTCTTGTCTTCTGGCCAGCTGGAGGACTGCCATGGCTATGACCCATTTTAATTCTACAGACAAAGACAAAGCCCCCTGAAGCAGCAAAACAGCATGGTGAAAATAACCTGGGTGCCTGAATGTCCCAACCAGCTGGGCCCGGCCACCTTGGAAAATACGTAGGAAAGAGAACTAAATTTTGTGTTCTTTGACCACTGTATTGTTGAGACCGTTTTCTTCAGTTCCTTTTTATTTATGGACTAAATCCACTGCAAAATAACTACTCTCTAGCATTTCATGAGCATTTACTCCATGCAAGGGGGAATTATCATCTTCAGTAACTGCTTTCTGAATGATTCATGCACATTAGATTATTTAATCTTTAAAGTAATACATTGGACTGCGATTTCTTCTTTTTTTTCCCTGCGGATGAAGTAACCAAGGCACAAAGACATTAAGCAACTAATCTCATGTCCTGCAGTAAAGAGATGGCAGAGGGAGAGCTTAAATCATCTCAGTTTGCCTCTAAATCTAAATGCTTTTTACCATAATGTCATTGCCTTAGAATCTTCAAACAAAGATATTTATCTCATGCATTAGAGAAGACTTGTACATCAGCAAATCATTCCATATGATTATGCACATATACTTCAAGTCAAGTAATTATAAATATTTAAGCATATCAATGAATCCACAAAGTGTATTTTAATAACATTTCATTCAACATTTTCATATCATTTGTATAAAGTTTCTGGATTATTCAACTGTGATAGCTAATTTCATGGAACTAGGAATACAAAGATAACCAATGATGATTGATTATTTTTTACTATAAACCAAAATTAAAATACATTTCAAGAGATTAATTTTCAAATAATAGAACTAATAAAAAATAGCAACATATACAGGGATAAAGCACAGTTGTGCCAACACAAAAGAAAATGTACCCAGTGTAGAATAGAGGGGAAAAAATGTAACATGATAGCAGATCAGTAGAGAACCCCAGTGGCTTAAAGAAACTACAAAGTGTGAGATTTATTTTCCAAATAAATTTTAAAATGTGCTCATCAGTTTACTCTCTCTTTCTTTCTCTCTTTCTCTCTCTCTCTCTCACACACACATGTTGGCTAGGATTCTGATTATGACTGCATTGAATTTAGATACATTTAGAGAATGGTTTTGTGATACTGTGTGTTCCAATCAACAAATGGACTATAGGAAATTACTGATTTTTGCAAAATAACATTAGGCATTTTACTGTTTCTTAATTTACTTTTTGCTGTATTTTTTAGATACATATTGCTTTTAGTGCTACAGTTATCATCAATTTCACATGTATGTATAAATATTAAATACACACATGAATAATATCTCCTTTATATATTAAATATATGTGTGCTTACGTATACTCATATAAGTATTTAAAATACATATTATATATAATTGTCATATGGAAATAAAATTTATTTGTAAAATACTGTACTTGTAAGTAGTAAGTTTGTTAAAGCTACTTTTTAAAATTATTTTATTTGCACCTTGTTTTGTATTTTCTAAGTTTGCAAGAACATTGTGCATGCTTATTATTTTATTTCTTCTACTCTTATGCTTCCATCTCTGCAGTGGCCAGTGTTTCTAGTATAATGCTTATAATGGACCATCCCTGGTCTGTCATTGAAATTCATTATTTTATTTATTTGTTCAACATAGCCTTACATATTGGAAAGAATCTTTGTTACATATTTATGCATATATCAATATTGGCAAAGAAAATTAAAGTCAATCCTTGTCCAGAATCTCCCCACTTCATCCACTCTCTGCTCTCATGTCTCGTCTGCAATATCCCCGTTATAGATAGAAATAAGCATATACATATACTAATTTTAAATTTTCTGAACTTCTCTGCCTGCCTGTGTATAGTTGATCATCTAATGGGAGTCAAGAGTTCCCAGTTGCATTGATAACCCCTTTAATCCCTCCCCTCTCTCCTTGCCTTCCTCTCTTCTCCCCCCACCTTCACAGTTACAATTCTCTCAGCTTACATGAAATTTCAACTATGTTGTTTATTATTTAAATTTGGCATTGTTATCATGTAAAGTAAAATAATTGCTGTAGGTTACTTTTAACAGAATTCTTCTTCTTATATTTTACAAAGACCATGAATAAGTGTTGAAATTTATTTAATGATTTTCTACATTTATTAAACATTCATAACTTCTTATTTCATAGAATGAATTGTGGCGATTTTCACTGAGTGATTTTTGTAATGGATTCCTGGAATCTACCTTCCCTGAATATGACATTGAGTATCCATTGCTGAACATGGGTTGTTGTTTCATTGTTCAGGATGATTCCATGATGTTGGGTTGATGTACTCAGCCCCTCGCTAGTAGGGAACAAGGGGCCCCGTCTGTGGCGGGAAAAGAGAGCGTGCTGGGATGCCCTTTCCCCAAAGACAATCAGACACCACAGGGAGTCAGGTCAAGCAGGAACTTGTTTATTAGCAGTCACACTCAAGCTTATTATAGAAACCCAGAGAAAAGAGGAAGTGCGTGAAGCCTATAATAGTAAAGGTCAACTTGTTTTTATGTTTTTTATCGGACCAAAAGACCTGTCAATCTGGTGGTGTTCTTTGATTGGCTCAGGTCTTCCCGCGCTCACAAGGTTGGCCCACCCTCCCCTGGGCTCCTCAGCGCCATCCTTGTTGCACCCTATATTTCCCCCTTTTTGTTTTATTTGGCCCACCTTGGGTTAGGTACAGGCCAGGCCCACCTTAGGTTAAGGACAGGCTAGGCACATTCATAAGAAGGTTTCACCATCAGAGGTCATCATAAGGGTGCAATTGATTGTAATGAAGGTGGAGGATCACCAGTTGGACCTCCTCTACCCTGGAGCGCATGAAAGTCTCAATCTATTGAGTTGAGTGGCTTCATGGAGCGTAAAAACATGTGCTTTAGAGGCAAGCTTATCTGCCCAAGAATTGCCTTGAGTGATTAAACCCCGGAAAGGGGGTATGACCTCTGATGTGCTGTATGAAAATGAGGTTACCTCTTCCTTCAAGTAGGCTATGAAGCAAGATCGTAAGCACGGAAATAGGATTGCTGTCAATCCGCACTTGTGCAGAGTTGTCATGTGGAAGGAGGTTAACCATATAGAGGCTATCTGAAAAAAGATTAGAAGGCTGAGTAATATCCTGTAAAGCCATGATGATAGCTAACATCTCTTTGTATTGGGCAGACCCTGAGCAAGGTTGGAATCTATAAAACTTGGTCCTCTCAGAAGAGGTCTCAAAGGTAGTGTATGCTGATCCCTTTTGACCCCCGTCCGTAAAGACATAGAGTGCCCCAGCAATGAATTCCCGCGGGAAGAGGGTGGGCAGTCTTAGGGGCAGCTGTTGCAATAGGGGTGCCCAGTGCGATGATCCATAGTGGCAATCTATGCATCCCATATATCCCTCCAAGGAGATGGCTAGCCTGGGATTGGACCTAGTGAGCTATTCCACAACCTTTATTCTGAGTGGGAAGATAATGGAGTGAGGATCAAGACCATAATGTCTCAAAGCTGTGTTTCTTCCTTTAATGATAAGGTCAGTGAATTGATCTGCCTGGGAATAAAGCCTTGGCACCCCACTCAAAGTTGCTGTAACCCATTCTATGGGTTCCCCTTCCTGCATGATGACTACAGTAGTGAGGTGCTCTCCACTAATGAGCCACAGGGACATGGGCAGGTGCACAGAATATCTATGAAGGGACACTCCATCCAGCGCCTTTTGAACCTTGTCTAGGCTCTGACAGTGGTGAGGTTAGAGGATGACCTCATCTTGGGGAGATTTTCCTTTTAAAAGGGTGAACAATGGCAAGAGATCCTCTGTGGGCACTGGTAGTCAGGGGCAAAGCCAATTAAGTTTCCCTAGTAAGCTTTGTAATTTGAGTACATTTAATTTAGAAGGGATAATTAATTTAGGTTTTAAGGGACTAGCCGATGTCAGTGTAAGTCGGTACCAAGGACTTTAAATGGTGGAACATGCTGGACCTTATCAGGAGCCACGTTCAGCCCAGCTTTCCTTAGGAGGTGTAGGGTCTGCGTTAGCAGACCTGATAATTTGGAAGGGTCAGGGTGCCCGAGGATGAGATCATCCATATACACATGGATGAGAGAAGACCTTTGTGACAGCAAAGGCTGTAATAATTTTGCAACATAGTGTTGGCAAAATGCTGTGCTGTTGGCCATTCCTTGGGGCAATAGTCCATTCATATCGATCATCTGGCTAGGAGAAATTAAGGGATGGTACAGAGAAGGCAAATTTTTCACAGTCATTGGAGTGTAATGGAATAGAGAAGAAACAGTCCTTGATGTCAATCACTGTAAGAGTGAAGTCGGTAGGTATTGTAGGGATCCAGGGCATACCCCACAGGGGAGTTCCCACCAACTGCATATTTTTATTAATCTCCCTCAGGTCTTGGAGTAGTCTCCATTTTCCTGAGGTCTTTTTTTATCACAAAAACAGGGGTGTTCCAAGGGCTTAGGGAAGGGCGAATGTGCCCTAAGCATAGCTGTTCCAGTACCAAATCCTGAAGAGCCTCAAGCTTAATTTTGGGAAGTGGCCACTGCTCCATCCAGATGGGCTTTTCCAATTTCCACCGGATATGTGGAGTTTGGAGAGCAGTGGCCTTTAGGCTTGGGGGTAGACCTGTGTGGTTTTGCCTGGAGTGACCCTCTCAGAGGAGGGGGAGTAGCTGGAGGGCTCTATATCCTCTACATCCCTCTCCTTGTAGAAGGCCCTATAATCAGTGGTCACAAAGGCATCCATCTGTCCTAGTATGTCTTACCCCAACAAATTAGCTGTGAGTCCCTTTACAATCAAAGGTCGTACCCTCCCCTGGTCACCATCGGGGTTGACCCACTTTAGGCACGTTGCACTTTCTTTTGAGACGGAGTTTCCCCCCACCCCCAGGAACGTGGGTCCTGGGACAAGCTGCCATTCAGAGGGTACCTCTTCCACTTTCAAGACAGTTCTGTCTGCACCTGTATCAACTAGGCAGTTGAAATTTCACCCCCCAATGACCATGTTTAACTTGGAGCGTTGCCCTTTCACTATAGGTACAGTCCAGTGGGCGTCCAGGGTGCGAGGCTCTCGTCCTCTCATAGAGGGTCGGAGGATGCCTCTCACTCAGTTTAAAGTCTTGCCCTCGATATCGAATTTGGACCTACACTCTTTCTTCCAGTGATATCCTTTTCTGCATCGAGGGCACGGGGTGGAAGGTGGCTTGTCACCCTTAGTGGTTTTCCCCCCCATTTGAGGGCAGTCTCTCTTAAAATGTCCCTTTTGACTACACCTAAAGCAAGCTCCCTTGCTAGGGGCATCAGGCGAACCAATCCTTTGAGCCCCCAGGGCTTTGGTTATTGCCTCAACCCCCACCCCAGAACTCAACATGAGGTGCAAGGCCTTAAGGGCCGGCTCATCTTTTAAAGAGGTTGCATTACCCATCTTAGGGTCTCACTCACCCTGAAGGACCGCTTAGCCCGCTCACGCTTCGGGTCTCTGTTCAGGCGCCAGATGTTGGGTTGATGTACTCAGCCCCTTGCTAGCAGGGAACAAGGGACCCTGTCTGTGGTGGGAAAGGTGCCCCTTCCCCAGCCTTCCCTGAAGACAATCAGACACCGCAGGGAGTCAGGTCAAGCAGGAACTCGTTTATTAGCAGTCACACTTAAGCTTATATAGAAACCCAGAGAAAAGAGGAAGTGCATGAAGCCTATAACAGTAAATGTCGACTTGTTTTTATGTTTTTTATGGGACTAAAAATCCTGTCAATCTGGTGGTGTTCTTTGATTGGCTTAGGCCTTCCCTCGCTCACAAGGTTGGCCCGCCCTCCCCTGGGCTCCTCAGCGCCATCCTTGTTGCACCCTATACCATGATGGAGGTCTTGTGGGAGAGATTGCCTGGTAACATTCTTTTCTCATACTATTCTAGTCAGATTTTGATAAAAAATAATTGTAGTTATGGTAAAAATAAATGAGGATTCTATCTCCTTGTTTTTTTAAAAAAGTTAATGTAATATTTTCCCCATGGGTGTTTACTACAAATGTTTAGGAAGAATGAATAATGATGTTATCTGGATCTGAAATTTTCTTTAAGAAAAAGGTTTAGGGCTGGAGCAGTGGCTCAGCGGTTACAGCTCTTGCCTTGCTTGTGCGAGTACAAGGGTTCAAACCCCAGCACCACATACACAACAAAGTGTCGGAGCAACAATAGTCACATGAAAAACTAAGTAAAATTTCTTCTTTCTTTCTCTCTCTCTCTCTCACTGTCCTTCCCTCTTAAAAAAAACAAAAAAAAGGTTTAAAATGGAAATTTACTTCTTTAATGTAATTAAGACTTCAAACATTTTTTAGTGCTATCTGTGTTATTCTTTATAAACTATTTTCCAAAAAAGTTGTCAATTGAATTTAAAATTTCAAATCTTTTATAAGCACACTCTATAATAGATTCTTATATACATCACAAAATTTAATCTGTACTGGTGTTCTGCTATCTCTTCCTGATATTGACAAATTATTCTTTCTCATTTTTTCTTTATTATTACCATCAAGATTTTTACAATTTTATTAACCTTTTCAAAGAACCAAGTTCTGGCTTTGTTAAAAGTTTTTTTTTTATATTGGATTTCTGTGTCATTAGTGGCTTCAAATTAAAGTTCCCAGTCTTCCTTTAGGTTTTTAAGATGAGTATTAAGACAGCTGATTTTCAGGTTTGCTGTTATTTTTTTCCCCTAACATATGCTTTGAAACACAAAAATATACTTCCATGAAGTGTTTGTTTCAACTGCACTTCACAAACTTAATATGGTATGTTTTACATCATCAATTCAAAAATATTTGCTCTTCCATTGTGAGTTCTCATTTATTATAAGCTATTTGAATTTGAGTTATTTGAAGTTATGAGTTTTCTTTTCTTCCTTTCATTTTTTTTAAAGAGAGAGGGACAGTGAGAGAGAGAGAGAGAGAAAGCAAGAAACAATTTTATGTAGTTTTTCATGTGACCTTCGTAGCTCCGAGACTTTGCTGTGTTCATGAGCTAGGGTTTGAACTCGGGTACTCGCACATTCGAGGCAAGCGCCGTAACTGCTGAGCCACCACTCCAGCCTATGAATTTTATTTTAAAGAGATTTTTACTTTTTCTCCTTGTTATTGATTTATAACTTAATTATTTTATGGTCAAAGACCATCTTTTATATAACTAATAGCATTTATTGAGACATTTTTATGGTAGTGTGTGGCCTGGTCCCACAAATATTTTATGTTTATGGAAACTGAAAAAGGGTTTTCTAGAGTTGATTGATGTAGTGACTCATGCATGGACATTTGTTGTATCCTTTGATTTTCTTTAAGTTTATGTTTGCAAGTTATATAATTTTCTAATCTTCTGATTTTAATGCTTTTCTGTTCTTACATTAAACTAATTTCTTATTTCCATTATCCAGTCTTCAATATTTGACTATTTATTGGGTTATTTAGCTAATTTTAGGACAATATAATTACTGAAATATTTGTAATCAATCTTTAGTCTCATTGTTTTTAATTTGTCCTACTTTCCTTTCTTAGTTTTAACAGCTTTGTAGAAATATAATTCAATTATTACAAAGATCACCAATTTAATGTCTGTAATTGAGTGGTATATTCAGAGTTGTGTTATGATCATGACAATAAAATTGGAGCACTTTTTCATTACCCCAAAAAAGAATTAGTTCACTCAAATCCCTATACATCCAAACCTAGGCAACCATTAATATACTTTGTTTCTATTGCCTATGGCATTTTCATTAAGTAGAAGAAAATAATATGTGGTCTTTTATGACAGTCTTATTTTACTTAGCAGGCATTTATAGTTCATCTGTGTTGTAACAAGTATCAGTACTTCTTTTCTATGTGCAACTGAACAATGTTGCATTGCATGGTTTTATCATGAGTTTTTTATCCATTCATTAGTTAATGGACTGGACATTTCATTTTTGTCCCACTTTTTGGCTCTCATTAATCACATTGCTATGAAGTTTTGTGTAGATATATATTTTATTTATTTTATGCATTTATCTAGGAGGGGAATTGTAGGATCATATGGTAATTCTATATTTAATAGTTTGAATAACTATTAAACTTTTCCAAAGAGTCTGCACCAGTTTCCATTCCTCCCAGCACTGCGTAAGTTTTCCAAAATCTGCATGAACACTTGTCCTGGCCTCTTTCTATTGCAGCCACCTTTCTGTGTAAAATGTCACTGTAGGTTTAATTTGCATTTCCTAGTGTTGTTGACCTTGTTTCTGGTGCTTACTGGTCCTATGTATCTTCTCTGAAAAATACTCTACTCAAGTCCTTTGCCCATTCACAAAATTTTGTGCTTTTATTAATAGTATTGAACTGCTATACATTCTATATGTGTCACTTATTGGATATAAGATTTACAAATATTTTATCTTATTTTGTGCATTATCTTTTTAGTAGTTTATTGTTAGCAACAAAATGTTTTAAATCTTGATTGTCCTATTTATTTTTTATTTTGTCACCTGTGATTTTTGAATTTTAACTAAGAAACTATTACCTGACATGAAGTCATGAAGAACCCCACGTTTTCTTTGAAGAATATTGCAATTCTAATACTTATATTTAGATCTAATATCATTTTGAGTTCTTGTATATGGTGTGAGACACAGGTCTAACTTCATTTCTTTGAGGTTGGGAATCTAATCACGGTAATTCTTTACATATGGTTTCCCTTAGTTCTTTGATAATTTTCATAATGGTGGGTTCAAAATTTTTATCTAATCAGTACAATAACTCAGCTTCCTCAGGGACAGTTTTCATTGATTCCTTTTTTCCTGTATCAGTTTTATACTTTCCTATTTGTGTGCCTTCTACCTTTAGTTAAAAAGTGAGGGCTGGAGCGGTGGCTCAGCAGTTACAGCGCTGGCCCAGCATGCGAAAGGACCTGGATTCAAACCCCAGTACCATATACACATTGGAAGTGTTGGAGCAATGAAGGTCACATGAAAAACTAAATAAAAATTGATTCTGTTTTTCTCTCTCTCATTGTTCCTCTATCAAAAGAAAATAAAAAAAATAAAAGTGTGTTGGAGACTGGACCCCAACATGAGGCCGAGCTGGCTTGTAAAAGATTTGGTGGTAAACAACTCTTTCCCAGCCGGTTTGTATCTTCCTTAGTGATGTAATGCCTGACCGCACGACTAAACCATTAGGCCACTCATTTGTTACAATTGGATAAACGTGTTTGCACTGTACCCCTATTGGTTGTTGTAATGGATAAATAGAGTAGTGAATAGTCAGGGGAGAAGCATAGAAGCATAGATGGGAGAAGCAGCAAAGAAGAAACTGCAGCAGCAGAAACGGCGGAGAGATCAGCGGCGGTAGAAGATGCAGGTAGTAGCCCCGGCCCCAGAAATAGGGACTCTAGTACAGCAGTAGAAACGGGGACTCTAAATGTGAATAGCCTTGACTCTAAAAAGGATGTTTTAGTGGCCTTGCCTCTAAGAGAGGGAAGGTGGGAAGCACTTGGAGGCCTTTAGCCACGGTAAAGGGAGAAATAAAGTGCTTGGAGAACTCGAGACCAGTGAGTCTGTTTTAATCTCAGTTCACCATTGAATGAGAGCGGTCTGGTTCCTGCTGGTTGGGTCTGGACAAATGGTGGCCTGTACGGGGACTTTTCTTTGCTCTCTTCGGAAAGGTTGGTAAAGCTGAGGAACCCTCGCGGAAAAGCTCTGGCCAGAGTGGAAATGGGGTGAGGTAATTTTCGTGAGTTCTTGTGCTTATAAAGCAACTTGGTTCTAGGCTCTAATGGTACGGGGGTCAAAGACTCCACCGTGCAATTTGTAGGAGTAGTTAGGTGAAGTCCCTGGAAGGAATAGGAAACAAGATATAGGAAGAACTGGTAGTACTAGAGACTTGGTAAAAGGGACATTCTCTATGTGGTAGTTAGTTAAAGAACATTTTTTTTCCCTCTAAACCAAGAGATTCAGTCCATTTGGTGGCCGAATCCATGGAGGGAGCACAGGAAGGGAGGTCCCTTGCCTTTCAGCAGGGAGTTGAACAAGGTCTACCTCGAGAAGAGCTAGAATTTGGTGGACCTTCTGCTCCCCCATAGGAGTCCATGCTGGGGCACTCCGATGTTTCTCAGCCTCTAACACCTCTGAGGTATGACTCAGGGAGCTAGCTAAACAACTTAGTAAGTCCGCAAGGTAGGATTCCCTGTGTTTGAGGATCTCCAGACAGGGAGGTACCATCAGCTTTTCAACTTTAAATAAGTGAAACAACTTAAGGAAGCAGTAATGACTTATGGACCAAATGCTTCTTTACTCGGAGGATAATAGAGTCAGTATGAGCAGTATTATCAGGGGGTGACTATCTATTATTTAAGTCTAGTTTTATAGAAAATTGCCAGGACATAGCTAGGAGGAATATAGCTGCTGGATTCCCACAGAAAAACTTAGAAATGCTTAGTGGGGAGGGACAGTATGCAGGAATAAATGTGCAGATTAATTATGACCCTGGAGTTTACCCACAGGTGGCGGCTGCGTGCTTAAGGGCCTGGAAATTGATCCCTGGGCCAAATGAACTACAAGGCGGTTTGTCAAAAATTATCCAAGGGCCAAATGAACCCTTTTCTGAATTTGTGGATCTTTGGCGATCCTGAACAAGCCATGCCTATCATAGTTCAAATGGCTTATGCTAATAAGTGGTGTAAGGAAGCAATTAGACCACGGAGAAATAAGAGAAACTTAGACACCTAAAGTTATGTAAAGATATAAATGAGCCTGTAGTAATGGGAGAAGTGATTGCAGCGGCCCTGAGAGGAGAATCA
>PVKS010046483.1:0-13276 GCA_004027875.1 Aplodontia rufa
CCCACAAAAAAACCAGAAGGAATTTGGGGACAAATTACCAAATATGCCATCCCTTTTCCCAACTTATCCACTACAAGATTCCGAAGACATTTCCCTTACCAAAGTCCTGAGTCATACTTTGTTACAAAAATACTAAACTCAGCCAGGTGCAATAGTGCTCACCTGTAATTCCAGTCACTTAGGCTGAGGTAGGAGGATTGCAAGTTCAAAGCCAGCCTCAGCAACTTAGTGAGGTCTTAAGCAACTTGGCAAGACCCTGTCTCAAAATAAAATAAAATAAAATAAAAAGGCTGGGGATGTGGCTCAGTGGTTAAGTGCCTCTGGGTTCAATCCCTGGTACAAAAAAAAAAAAAGGAAAACTGGACTTATCAAAACATAGTTTAGTAGGTGTTCTCTATAGGTCAAGAGTGTGGATGAAGTTTATTTCTTATTTTCTGTGAAATTGTGATGTTTCCTATAATAGCTTTTAACAATGATCCACCTGCAATTTATGGTAATTGAAATGGATAGCAAGATCTTTGGAGGTAGTTAATTGGGGATAGAGTCTCAGATAAATGGCAAATCACCAAAGATATACTTGATCTATGTAACTAAAATTTCTCCAGGTTTGTAGACAGATGTTATCAAGGTGGAAATACAGCCCTGCATTCTATTGCTGCATCTGAGTTAGTCAATGAGTTTAGAGCCTACTGAATAATGGAGAGGCCAGGTATCCTGAGGAGGAGCTTACTCCTAGTCTTCCCCAGAGGGAACCATTATCGTTTTATCTGGGTAACTCCACACTGGGGAAACTACACAAACATTTGGGAAGTAAATGGGCACTAGTTGTTAGCTCTTACCAGTTCTTGGATACCTGTAAGATCATTGTCCATTTGTCAAATGGGACTATATAGGGACCAGGTAATGATGGAGTTTTAACATGGATCAACCTCACTGTTGACTGAGTTGAACCTTAAACCTCTCTGACAGTTCTTCCCCACGTTCCTGAGTGTCTAGTTGGAAATGATCCCCTTAGTAAGTCGTAGAATCCCACGTTGATTTTTCTCACCTACAAAGTAAGGGCTAAGAAGAAAGAAATAGAGAAACAGAAGCTTCTGGAGCTCTTTCTCACCAAAATAACAAATCGTTACAGTACTGCATTACACCTCTGGGGGAATTGCAGAGATTGAAAGAGAAGTGCAGGTGTAGTAGTAGTGATTGCTGTCACATGTCCATTTAATTTCTTGGGCAAGCTGGTGAAGAAGATTGGCAGATTTGGGAGAATGGCAGTAGATTATCATTAGTAGATCATCAGGTGGGGATACCCATTGCAGTTTCTGTTCCAGAAGCGTTTGGCATGCACGAGGACCGCAGTTGCAACCCCAGCACCATGTAGACAATGAAGTCTCGGAGCAATGAAGGCCACATGAAAAACTAAATAAAATTGATTTTCTCTTTCTCTCTCTCTCACTGTCCCTCTCAAAAGAAGGAGGTAGAGTGGTGGCTCAGCGGTTACTGCACTTGCCTGGGACGCAGGAGGATACAAGTTCAAACCCCAGCACCATGTACACAATGAAGTGTTAGAGCAACAAAAGTGACATGAAAAACTAAATAAAATTGATTCTTTCTCTCTCTCTCCTTCTCTCTCTCACTGTTCCTCTCTTAGTCTCCATGGATTTGTGATGCATGTGTGTCATATTTGGGTGTGTTGTCTCAACCAATTTTAGGGACAATATAAAAAACTACCTGCTTAAAGCAGAGCCCAGAATAATGGAAGAGTCTTCCTGTTCAGGCTACAGGCAGCTCTGCCCTCAGCTCTATGATTCAGTAGATCAATAGCAGATCTAGATACCATAGGGAGAATCTTTTAAGATACAAGGCAAGAAACACACAAAAAAGAGAATTACGTTTTTTGAAGGGCTACCTTTGGCAAGTAACTACTTCCCTACTTGATCCTGATGGGGACTGAACTCCAGATCATGAGAACATTGGTGTCCTGGAACCAGAGCATCCCATGATGAACTGGGTGGTGACCTGCCTGGTCCGTGTTCTTAGAGGAACCCCTAATATCAGTGCTATAGTTTAGATATTAAGTGCCCCCAGTCTATTTGTTAAAGGATTGGTCCCTTGAGTGACACTATTGGGGACATGCCCTCAAAGGTGTTTATGGGGCCCCAGACCCTTCCTTCCAACTAATAATGGACTGGAACCTCCAAAACTGTGCCAAAATAACCCTTTTCTCTTTATGAGTTAAGTGTCTCAAGTATTTGTTATAGTGACAGAAAACTGACTAACACAGTTTTAGATCTTTTCTCTTAGGCCAACTGGAGAAGTTTCCTCAAATTTATTGCCCAGAGAGTACAGACTTGTATGGGAGCTTTCTAGGAAGGATACTAGGAGTCTCAAGTTGAATGTGTAAATTTTCCTTCATCCTCACCCATCACATCCTCTCTATTCAGTATAGTACCTTGTCCTCGACTATGCCTAGTGTCCTTGACTATACCTAGTGTCCTTCAAGTTCCAAGACCCCTCAGAGACAGTTTCTCCAGTCTATCTGCAGAAGATCTCTTGACTGTAGAGTAGTATAGAGATGCTGGGAATCTTCACTGCTGCTTCAATAGATTTGCCCCCAAAATTCTATTTTTAGCATCATTCCCCTCCCATTTTCAGTGATACCCTAGGCAACTAATCTCTTTACTTTTGGGATTTCTGCAAGAGAAGTGGCGTTGCTACTGGGCCATTTCTACTCTTCCCTGGTTATTCAGTCTTTTTAGGACTCATAAGTCTGTCACCAATTCATCCACCTGTTCTCCAGTTTCTAAAAATTTGTTACTTTTCTTCGGTATTTTTATGGCATGTAATACTTCCTATTTACAATAGACAAATGTCCTCTTTTGAGTACATTTATTAAATGAAAAAGGGAGCTGAGAGCTCCAACATCATTTGACCTAAGCCCCTAGTTCAAGCTCAGTATTATGAGATAATCTTCGGATGTTATATTATTATTTTGTTTAATATATGCATGTTAACAGCCTAGTATGTATTTTTTCTTAAAATGTATATATGCACACATATATATGTCTGTGTATATATGTGTGTCTGTAAGTATATTCACTAATTGTGTGCATGTACTTTATGTATAGTAGTAGGGTAAGAGGCTGCATCATATGAAATTACCATAGCCATTTTTTTTAAAGAGAGAGGGACAATGAGAGAGACAGAGAAAGAGAGAATCAATTTTATTTAGTTTTTCATGTGGCCTTCATTGCTCTAACACTTTGTTGTGTACGTGGTGCAGGGGTTCTAACCTGCATCCTTGCACGTGCCAGGCAAGCGCCGTAACCACTGAGCCACTGCTCCAGCTCCCCCTTTTTTTTTTTAAAGATGGAGAGAGTGAAAGAGAGACAGCAAGAGAGAATCAATTTTATTTGTTTTTTTTCATCTGTTCTTTGTAGCTCTGACACTTAGGTGTGTATGTGGTGCTGGGGTTTGAACTCGGGTCCTTACGCATGCCAGGCAAGTGTTCCAACCCCAGAGTCACTGCTCCAGCCCCTGAAATTGCCATTTTTGTACGTCAAAACTAATTGAATATATGGAATTTCACAAAGTTTAATCTAACACACAAATTTTTCTATAGTTCAGTTTTCTCACATAAAAATATCTCATGGAGTCAGCAACATGGCACATGCCTGTTAACTGCAAAAACTTGGCAGACTGAGACAACAACATCGCAAGTTCAAGGCCAGCCTCAGCAACTTAGCAAGACTGTCTCAAGATAAAAAATAAAAAGGGCTGAGAACGTAGCTCAATGGTAAAGCACCCCTGGGTTCAATCCCCAGTACCAATCTCCCCCAATAAATCTCATGGAAACTGATTTAAACATTACACAATACGTATAGGTATCCAAATGTCCCATTACCCCATTAATATGTACAACCTCTATGTATTATAAATTTAAACTAAAAAGTCTTATGGAGGGCTGAAGCAGTGGCTCAGCAGTTACAGAACTTTCCTGGCATGCATGAGGACCCAGATTTGAACCCCAGCAACACATTCACAGCTAGGTGTCAGAAAAACAAAAACCAGATGAAAAAATAAAAGTTGATTCTCTCTTTCTCTTATGATACTCCCCCCTCTTTAAAAATAAAAGTCTATGGAATCCTGCCAACTGATGATAGCTCTTATTGATTCATTTTAAGTCCTTGGTGTTGCTTACCATTTTCTATTCAGTATTTCCCTTACTGATGGGCATGACTTATTTTCTGCCAGAAGAAACAGTTCTGTAATAACCATCCTCGTACTACTGTCCTTTGAAATAGTGCTTTTGTTCCAAGGGATAGATTCTCAGGAGTGGTATTGCTTTGTCAAAGGATGTATATATTTTTAATTTTATAATGTGTTGTAGATTGCTTTCCAAAAAGATTGGTGGACAGTTCTGTCAGAGATTTGTAGAAAATTCTCTGTGTGTTCTCACTTGGAATAGCTGTTATATTTCTTATTTTTGCCATTTGGGAACAATGTGGTACCTTATTATTTTTAAAAATTTGTATGTTTGGCTGTCTTTTGCTTGGCAACCGTTTGTATTTCTGTTCTGTGAATTGTCTAATCATATCTTTTGCCCATTTTCCTATCAAGTTATTTTCTTCCCTCTTGCTCTCTCCCTTTTTACGTGACTGACACTGACCTGAGATTAGTAGTCATTGACTATAAGTTCCCTGACATTGTTGGTACTGGATGTGTTCAGTTTAATTACTATTTTATATGTCTTAAAAATTACAGGATGATTTAGCTTTGCAGTGAAAAATTATCATGTACATAAAAAATTTACGAAACGATACAGCATGAGATGTGATAAAAATCTATGCCTCAAAAATATTCATAATAGAGGCTGGAGTGGTGGCTCAGGGGTTACGGCACTTGGCTGGCATGCGTGAGGATGTGAGTTCAAACCCCAGCACCACGTACACAATGAAGTGTTGGAATAACGAAAGTCACATGAAAAACTAAATAAAATTGGTTCTCTCTCTCACTGTTCCTCTCTCTTAAAAAAATCCATAATAGCTCTTTCATTAAGTATAAAATAAGAATCTAAATTATAAGAAAGCATTATGTATTAATTTATTTGCAGCATTTTTCTTTACTAGTGGCACAGAAAGTAATGGTATATCTCAAAATAAATGTTGGTTTAGAATCAATAAAATATAGATATTTGGGCTGGAGTGGTGGCTCGGCGGTTTCGGTGCTTGCCTGGCATGCCCAAGTACATAGGTTCAAACCCCAGCACCCATGTACACAACTGAGTGTCAGAGCAACGAAAGCCATGTGAAAAACTAAATAAGAATTGATTCCCTCTGTCTCTCTCTCTCTCTCACTCTCACTCTCTCTTTAAAAAAGAAAAGATGCTGAAAAAATTAAAAAAATAGGTATTTGTCATTGGCTTACAATTTTTTTCCAGATGTCATCTGTATATTGAATTTATTTTAGGCATCTTTTGCTTACAAAGACTTTACTTTTTTTATATAGTCAACTATACTGACTAGGTTGCCAGACTTTGTATTTGCATCTAAAAGCATTTCATCCATTGTTAGATTATATATGTCCTGTTTCAGATTTGCAAAAGATTTTTGTTCCATTTTTACATTTAAGGATTTGATCCAACTGTAATTATTTCTGAATATGGTTTAAAATACTCATTTTTTCCTTCCAGATTGATAAATTTAAAATGCTGTGACCTTTACTTACTAAACAATTAATCCATTTCTTACTGAATTGAGCTACCATCTTTGTCAGAATTAATAAATTCTCACATAAACTCAAATCTATTTTTGGATTCCTTAGTCTGTCCCATTGGTTTGTCTCTTTTTTATACCAACATCATAATTACGTAGCTATACTGACTTTTTAGTGTGTTGTAGTAGCTGCTAAGTCAAGACACACACCACTATTTTTTCCTTTACTTTTCTTGTCTCTTTTTGAACTCCTGGGCTCAAGTGATCTTCCCACCTGAGTCTCCCAAGAAGCTAGGACTACAGGCCTGTGCCACCATGGCTGGCTTTATTCTTTTTTTTTCTTTTTTGGAACCAGGGATTGAACCCAGGGGTGCTCAACCACTGAGCCACATCCCCAGGAAGTTTTATTTTTTTTATTTTTATTTTTTTTTTAAAGAGAGAGGGACAGTGAGAGAGACAGAGAAAGAGAGAAACAACTTTATTTAGTTTTTCACATGGCCTTCATTACTCCAAAACTTAGTTGTATAGTGTTGTGTACGTGGTGCTGGGGTTTGAACCCGGGTCCTCGCACTTGCCAGGCAGGCGTCGAAACCGCTGAGCCACCGCTCCAGCCCCGGAAGTTTTATTTTTTATTTTGAAACAGAGTCTCTCTTAGTTACTCAGGGCTTTGATAAGTTGGTAAGGCTAACTTTGAACTTGTGACCCTCCTGCCTCAGCCTCCTGCACTGCTGGGATTATAGTCGTGCATCACCATGCCTGACTTTCTGGCTTTATTCGTGCATATAAATTTAAGACATTTTAAATTTTTTAAAGAGAGAGAGTTATTATTTTTTCATCTGGTTTTTGTTTTCCTTCTAGTTAGTTGTGTATGTGGTGCTGAGGATCAAACCCAGGTCCTCACGCATGCCAGGCCACCTTTCCAACCCTTAAGATTTTTTTTTTTAAATCAGGTTCCAAAATAAAAATAAAACCCTGTTGGGATTCTAATAGGAATTGCAATAAAATTTAAGTCACCTGACATTGTTATAATATCAAATCTTCTCCATGATTGATGACTTCTCATTTATTCAAATCTTTGTTTTTGAATAATTTTAAATTTAAATTGTACTCACTATATTTTATTAAATTTATTCTAAATATTGTATAATTTCTCACTGCTACTGAAAATTGAATATATTTTAGATTCTTATTTCTAGAATGAAATATATATGCATGTACATACATATACATATTTGTGTATTTATTTGTATCAGTTCTCCTATTAATTTAAATGTTTTACTTAAGACTTGGATTACTGGATTACATGCCAGTAATCCCAGTGACTCTGGAGGCTGAGGCAGGAGGATTGCAAGTTTGAGGCCAGCCTCAGAAATTTAGTGAGACCCTGTCTCAAAATAAAAAGGGCTGGGGATGTGGCTCACTGGTTAAGTTCTCTGGGTTCAATCCCTAGTACCAAAAAAATTGGGGTTTGCTTAGATATTCCATCATATCATCAGCAAAGAATATAGCTTTAACTCTTTCAGTATTTGTGCTATCTTCAATATATATAATTATATATATGATTTCCATCATATTATATATGTAGGATATATATGTTATACTTTTTTATTTGCAGTACTTGAGTTTGAACCCAGGGCCTCATGCATGCTAGGCAAGTGCTCTACCACTGAGCTACATGCCATCTCTTTAATTTTTTTTTTAATTTTGATAAATGGTTTCTCTACAAAAAAATTATCTTGAGACAGAGTTCCACTAAGTTGCCCATGCCAACTTGAATAGCTGGAATTACAGGTGTGGCCCACTAGGCTCTGCTAAAACTGGGCCATTTTAATTTTTTTTAACAATTTAGTAATTCTCTTGATGTTACAGATATGTAAGACTGGTAGTACTCAGAAACCTCACAGTAATGGCAGTTTTCCTGGGTTTGCTGTCTTCAAAAATTATAAGGAGCTACTTTTATGAAAGTGCTGTTAAATCAGTAAGACTTCATTCATGCATCCATCATTTTCAGGATTATTGGTAAACAGGTATATTTCCTGCAAGTAACCTTGCCCCCTATTGTGTGTTATGTATCATTATTCTTTCCATTTAAATAAATAACTTTTGCAGTTTTATTATAATGTCTTGTGTAATTCTTGTTTATTCTTAGCTATGTTTTATTTTTCCAACATTTTATTATAAAAATATTCATACATAAAAAATTGAAGGAATTCTACAGTGAACATTCATATATTACTGCCTAGATTCTACCACTATTTATACTTTTTTGTTGAGTAGCAGATAGGAACATAGTCTGCCTGGATCCATCATTTGTAAGCTGTATAGTTTTGGGAAAGTTATTTAACTTCTCCAAACCTCAGTTTTCTTATCTGCAAAGTGAGAATAATAATAGTCTACTATTGTTATACTTCAAAGGGTTGATATGATGGCTTGGCCAGCTAGAATACTAATGCACTTAGAACAAACCTCATACTTTATGCTAGTGTTGGGCTACTCTAACAAAATACCTAATTGATTATGTAGCTTAAACAATACATATTTGTTTTCGTGAGACTAGAAGTCCCAGATCAAATCCAGCTGAGTTAGTTTTCTAAATAGGATTATATTCCTGATTTGGTGACAGAGACAGCTCCCTAAGTCCTCACGTAGCCTTTCCTCCCCAGTGTGGAAAGAAAGAAGAGCCCTCTGGTGTCGTTAGATCAGGGACCCGATTTTAACCGTCTTTAACCTTAATTCCTTCCATACAGGTACTATCGCCAATACAGTCGCATTGGGGGTTAGGGCATCAATGTAATTTTTGGAGGAACACATTCAGTTCATAGTTTATTTTAAAAAAAATTTTTGGAAGCTATTAATGGAAATGTACAGCGTTTGGAATTATGTACTACTATTTTATTGAGGGGAGAAAACCAGCAATAATAAACCAGTATATTCATTGGTAAAATTAAAAAAGAGAGAGAGAGAGACAGAGCTCCAACACTTCGTTGTGTGCGTGGTGCTGGGGTTTGAACCCGCGTCCTCACACATGCCAAGCAACCGCCTTAACCGCTGAGCCACTGCTCCAGCCCTTGGTTGTACTATTTTAATAAAACACCGGAATCCGCTCAATGCTGTCTTTTTTCATATACGTATTATTCAATGAACCTGGTATCCGTGGGGTACCCAGTGGTTCCCTTTAGGCAAGGGACCAGATTTCCGAGCCCACACTAGGACGCGCACGTGCTCGGCAGCGGACTCAGGATTGGGGCAGCGGGCTGGGTTCGCATCCTTGACGGCCCAATCGCGGGGTCCGGGGGCGGGGCGAGCACCTAGGCCGACTCCCGCGGAGGACGCCGGGAAGAATACGCGAGACTGCTGCGCAGGCGCACTGCTCTGGCTCCTGCGAGATCCTGGGCTCTCTTAGCGGGGCGGGGCGGACGGCGGCTGGGAGGCGGATGTGCGGCACAGTCGGTGAGCGGGGTTCGGGGCCGCTCCAGGGTTTGAGGAGGGCGACGAGCATTGAAGCCCTGGCACCGCCGCCGTCACTCCGTCGTCCACAGTGCGCCCCGCGGAAGCGGAGTGGTCTGCGACCCAGGCTGCTGAAAGGCCCCGACGTCTCCTCTGGGGTCGGGGGTGGGGACCCGGCAAGGAGCTGCGGGGTCTTTTGCCCCTTCGCAAGGGATGGAGCTGAGATCCACATGCAGATACGTCGAGGTTCCAAATCTTGGACTGTTTAAAGCATAATAGTGCCTAAAACAAAGAACTGGGTTGTTCTCATTGTGCTTCGTGACACCTTCAGGTGTTTTGTACCACGTGGGCTGTTTCTGTCCACCAGATCCTTCTAAATTTTCTAAACATTTTACAGTGATTTGTGTATGTTTTAGAATCTGATCGTGTAACTGAGGCTTCTGGGTGCCTTGCTGATGCTAATGTATTTTTTTGCCCAGCATCTCTAGGAGACTCTTAAGGGGTTGGGGTGGCTCGTAATAAATACCTGGAGTTTCCAGCTGCCTGCTGAGATAGATGGATCCAAAGTGGGGAATGTGCCTTGAGAGCCTTTGAGGGAAAAAAGGCCGCACCCTAGATTTTGGTGCTGTATGTTTCCCCTTCTTCCTAAAAGGACCTTGAGGAGCAGGAGTTGATTATTAGAGGAGGCTGGTACAGCTGTGAAGTCCAACACCTATCCCCCCTGCCCCCCCCCCCCACGTCTCGGGTTCCAGTAGTTTCCTCAGAAGAACTGGACAAGCGCAGTCAGGACTCAGCCTCCTGGGTGAGACAGTCCCTCGGAAAGGAGTTCAGAAGTCACCATGCCACAGCAGCTCCTGATCACCCTGCCCACCAAAGCAGCACCTGGGTGAGGTTGCACCATCCAAGAAATGCCAAGGAGGGGGTGCTCCTGTAGGAGCATGTGACTGAAATATTTGAAGGAAAAGGTGAGAATAGACTTAATGGGGGGAGGGAAGGAAACATTCTCCAGTATGGGAAGAAAGGTCTTTAGTTCTTGATTATGGGCACCGTTTGGGGTTTTGCTAAGTAGTAGTGGTCAATTCAGCCCCAAACCAATATTTCAGTGTCATGGTTGTGTTTGTTACTTCTTTTCCTCTTTCCCACTTTGCATGAGGAGCAGGACGGCTTGCCTGGTTTTCTGCATTTCCGCAGTAAGGAAATACAAATCAAATGAGAGAGCTGCCCAGAGTTACACAGTTGGTAGTTAGGTTGGAAGCAGAAGGCAGGAGGGGACATACCTGGAGCATCTTGTGCCTTTAAAAAGCAAGGAAGAGCTTAAAGACTGATGGACATGTGTCAAAAGGTTGTGGGAGAGTCAAGAGACTCCCACCTGACAAATTCTGGACAGTTTAAGTGTCCTGATTGATGGTAATACTTTGAATAAATGAAAGTTACATGTGTTTACTGTGACACAATATAAAAAAAGAGGGAGATGAGCTCATTTGCAAATATTGGAAGTGGTTAATACACTAATTTCTTACTTTGAAAATAGATTATTATGGCCAGGCATGGTGACACATGCCTGTAATCCCCACAACTTGGGAGGCCGAGGCAGCAGGATCATAAGTAACAAGACCAGCCTGGGAAATTTAGCCAGACCCTGTCTCAAAATGAAAAATTTTGAAAAGGGTTGGGAATGTAGTACAGTGGTAGAGTATTCCTGAATTTAGTCTCCAGTACCACAAAAAAGAAAAATAGCTTTTATAATGGGATTAAATGGTGCAGTTAACTTGCCTTTTAGATCTTCAGTTGGTGAGGGGAAACTTTTTTTTATTTTATTAATTTTTTAATTTAAAAATTTTTTAAATTTTTAAAATTCAGTTATTTTTTATTGAGAAATTTATTGGTTGAACAATCATATAAGTTTTTAATGAAATAATGTCATATGTATATAGATTCTGAAGATTAGATTTACCCCTAAGAGTGCCCCCCCCAGTTACCCACCCTTATCCCTCCCCTCCCCTTCCCAAAACATCTCTAAAAATGTATTAGGTTGTATAACATTACAACTTATCTGGATTAAACACATGATAATAGACCTCCTTTCTCAATGGCCAGGGTCTAGTTCCAGCCTCCACAAATGAATGAAGACATTCGAGAGGGGAAACTCTTTATAGAAAATTATCTGCCCATAATAAATGAGGAGTGATAGAATATTATATTGTACATGAAATAATTGAAAGGTTGTTGGAAAACAGATATTTACATGGTGTCAAAATATTACCCCCCACGGTTTACTTGCTAAATGTCAAGGACAGAGCATAGTTTTTCCATTGGTGAGGTCTAGTGGTCACTATCTTTTTTTCTTTTTTTTTAAAGAGAGAGGGATAGTGTGTGAGAGAGAGAGAGAAAGACAGAATCAATTTTATTTAGTTTTTCATGGAGTTTCATTGCTCCAAGACTTCACCGTGTACATGGTACTGGGGTTTGAACCCGCATACTTGCACATGCAAGGCAAGCGTGGTAACTGCTGAACCACTGCTCCAGCCCCTCATGGTCACTATCTTTACCAAATGTCCCAATAATGAAATAACTTGACATTTTGTACTTTCTGGGTAATGTTATATACATACATAGTATCTACAAAAATGTTTTGCCTGATCCTGAATTAAGCTTACAGACTGAATTTCTGGTTACAGAAAATTCAGGGGAGGGAGAAATAAAGTAAACCACAAAGATGCAGTCAGACTGTTCTGCTCTTTAAAAGTCTGTCATGAACATAAAAGTAATAAGAGTGAAAGAGCCTAGAGCTAACTACCACTTTGAATCTGTGAACTCTGTTAACTCCTGGTTTGAAAAAAAATCCAGAATAAAAGACAGTTTGGGAACAGTTGAGGAAATCTGAATATGGACTGAAACTTTAGATAATACTATGGAATTAACAGTAATTTTCTTAGTTATGATACATGAAATTGTTATCCAAGAGAATATCCTTGTTTGAAATAGAGATGAGTATTATGATGTCTGCAACTTTGAAATGTTTCAAAAAATGCTGATAGGTAAATGGCAAATCTTAACAATTATATGGGTGCCCAATATTCATGATGTAAAGTTGGAATAAAATACAAGACAATGGGCCTTAATTTGTAGTTCATATTTTTAATACCTCAGTTTCAGCCATCACTTCTCAAATTCTAGCAACGTGGTGTGGTTTATTCTTAGCATTTTAGCACATGGAAGAAGAAAAAAAAAAAAGAAGATCCAGTTTCTCCCCATATGCTCATACTTAATAAAGAGGAAGCAGCCTCAAGCAGGTACCAGTCATGCTGTTGGGGAACGTAGGGGAAAAGAAGCTTTCTTCCCATTAAGGGTGTCTGAGAACTTTTCACTTGAACTGGGGCTGAAGGATATCTAAGTTTTCACCAAGAATACGACTTGGGGAAAAGTACTGAGGTGGGTACTATCCAAGTATGTACCAAGAATGGTGAATAAGTTTGTTTGGGCAGGTGTGTTCAGTGCGTGAAAGATGGTAATTAGAGGAAGCTAACAATTGGAGAAACTTTGGACTGGTTGTGGAGGATCTTGAAGTCCATGGTGAAGTATTTGGATTCTTCTTTCTTCTCTGGGAAACTTTTGAGGATTTTTGAACAAAGGAATGGTCTGATAGATCTGTTTTGGGACCACTGGGAAATGTTAATATCTGAGCAGCACTCTGCAGGTCCTCCTCATGAAGGAGGCTTGGGCTCCTCTTCAGTAGCTCTCAATGTCCCTCTTTGTGAGTGTATTGGGGGAGGAGCCCCAATCAATGAATCTCCTTGTAGTTTTTCTCTTTGGGGGATTTGTGAATATGGAAACCTCACTGTTCTTTTACTTCCCTAGCTTTGCCATCTCAGCTTGTTGATGAGTCCCAGGGAGAAAGTTTCAAGGATGAAATGGCTCTGGGCTCCTGACAGCAGGATCCCAGGTGAGCTGGAGATTCCTGTTGGTGCTGGGGATGAACCCAGGGCCTCCTGCATGCTAGGCAAGTACTCTACTGTTGAGCTACATCCCCAGCCCAATCTCTAAACTTTGATTTTCTTTGACTCCATTTCTTGGATTATTTTTTCTTAATCTGTTCTTCCTCACGAAACTAGTTGGAATTG
>PVKS010046484.1:0-13275 GCA_004027875.1 Aplodontia rufa
TGATAAGGTATAAAAACAGAAATTTATTTTCTCACCATTCTGGAGACTGGGAAGTTTAAGAACAAGAGGTCAGCAGGTTCAGCTGTCTCAGGAGGACTGCTTTCTGCTTCCAAGATGGCACCTTGTTGCTGCATCCTCCAAAGAAGAGGAATGCTATGTCCTCACATGAGAGAAGGAAAAAAGGGCCAAAAGCTGGAGGCAGCCTATTTTATAAAGGCCTTAATCCCACTGGCCTCATCACATCTTAAAAGCCCCACCTGTTTTTACATCACATTGGCAACCCAGATCTTTAGTAGTGACATATTCAAACACAGCAATAAGGAGGAATTTACTTATTCTTCCATTATTAACAAAAGTTACCAATGCCAAATTGTTATTTGATATGCCTAAATGGAATATGTATTCTGGAAAATGGCAATTACTCAGAACCCAGGACAGAAGCAGAATCCAGGTCAGAATGAGGTTTAAAAAGACCCATTAGACAAGTTCTTTTCACTAAGAACACTTCTTTATTTTGGCCTTTGCCCTCCTCATTAGTTTTGACTAACCATGAGCAAAGATTACACTTTACACTTCAATATCAAAGGATTTGAAAGTGAAGTACATGAAATAAACACTTAACAAAAGATGTTTGCTCAGGACCATTTAAAATGGGAGGATAGAGAAGAAAGACATTTCCACAACTCTTTAGAATTCTGCCCCCACCTCCAGGGATGGCTGGGAATTGAACCCTGGGCCTTGGGCATGCCAGGCAAGCACTCTATCACTGAACTATACCCTCCACTCCTCAGAAATGTCTTAAGGAACATTTTTTACAATGTAAAAAAAAAAATTAGTCATTGTTTTAATCACACTGCAAAAGACTATTGTTTAATCACCATCTTTTGCTTTTTTTTTTAACTATTTCTAATTAAATACAGTCTTCAACTCTGAAGATTATGTGCTCTCTGTGAGAGCCAGTACTGCATATTTTGAAAGCAGTTTCAGGAGACAGCTCCCCATAGCTTCATATAACAGCATAATCATCTAAGCAGGTAAACAGCCCAACCAGGCTACTTTGAAGAAGGCTCATTCATTAGGATATATAAACTCTGGAATAAGATGCATACAACTTCAGTCTCTTTGAATATCTAGAGTAGCATTTCTGTTCTTAAGTATCTTACTGGAGAGTTGTTGGACTGAACATAGATATGTAATACTGTGACAATGCTTGGACATGAAATTATTTTTTCTTTTAAAATTCCAAATCAACCCATTTTAATTATTGTCAATGCTGCTTCGTGTCACTAACTTGTTACATGTCTCCCATCACTTAAATTACCTACATATAGTCTCTTGTAACAGTTTTCATTTTGCAGTGGCTCTGCTTAAAGCTCAGAAACTACTAAATCACAATAGGCTTACTTCACAAATGAACACTAACCACTATTTTAATTTTTAAAACTGTTCCTTTTGATTAAGCTGATTAGAATTACTACATTCTACTTATTTGTGGTAAACCAATATGATGAAGTACGGTGGGAAAGTTGGCTTGCGTCACTTTCTCCCTCTTCCACAGCGCAGCTGACAAATGTAACAAATGTGCTGCACACTCATCAATACTCAGTCAAGGAGTTAAAAAGTGGCCAAGCCAGGCTTAATCTTCCGGGAGAAGTGGAATTTTAAGAAAATCTAGGGAATAGTTATCTTCCTTCAGATAAAAAAAAAAATCTGTTCGAGATAAAACCACAATGTTTGCTATGAAGTGAACTCGATTTCGTTTGAAATGCGCAAACGCACAAGTCGCGTGCTGGTCCACGCTCATCAGGACCAAGCGGGCGCGGCGCGTGCAAAAGTGAGGAAATCGGCAGCGAGCGCGGGGAGCCAAACACGTCCCCAGTGTCGCAAGTCGCAGACGGGAAGTGAGGAGAGAGGTGAAGTTCTTTCCGCGCTCCAGCGTCCCCTCCCAGGGCCCCAGGGCCCCAGGACCGGAGCGGTCACGTCCGACTACCGAAGCCACAGAACGCCCCGCCCACCGAGCTTCCCGCCCGTCAGCGTCCCCTCCCAGGGCCCCAGGGCCTGAGCGGTCACGTCCGACTACAGAAGCCACAGAACGCCCCGCCCACCGAGCTTCCGGCCCGCAGCCGACCCGCGGGCGCGGCGCGAGGGAGGGGCGGCGACGCCCGAGGGGAGGGAGGGGCTGCGCTAGCGCGCGCGAGGGGAGCCGACAGCCGGAGCGCAGAGGCCGCTCGCTCCAGGAAGGTTGGCTGCTGCGCGGGTTGGGCGTTACCTGCGTTGGAAGTCCACGGCGAAGGGCTTCAGGTACGGGTCAACCTCCAGGAGTCGGCCCAGCTCCGGGACGTCCGCTAGGGCGGAAGCCAGCGCCGCTTCGGAGCACTGGTCGGGAGCTGCTGGAGACGCCATCTTCCTCCGCAGCCCAAGTAGTCGAGGCCCGAGAGGGTCGAGTGGGACCTGAGCAGAGACGCGAGCTCCAGGCTGGAGGAAGGCGGCGAGGGCGGAGCCGGAGGCGAGCCTAGGCGAGCCGCGGCGCCCCGGGGCCCTTTATAGCCAGGAGCGGCGCTGCCTGCCCAGTTCAACCCCCGCCTGCGGGGAGGAGCGGGACCCGGGTCGTCCCCGGACGCCGGCCCCTCGCGGAGAGGAGGTGCCAGGCTCTCCGCCCACTCACGCGGCTGGCACCTGGAGCCCGCGCGCCCGGGCGTGCCCTTTCCTCCGCAGCCTCTTCCCCCGCGGGCCCCGGCCACCTCGGAAGGCGGGACCCGCGCCGACCTCGCCCAGCCCGCGCCTTTCTTGACCCGTCCTGGGCTCGCGAACGGCCCTCCGCTTTTCTTCTAGCGGCGCCACTTGCTGTCCCTTACAAGTGGATAACGTGTAAATGGTTTTCTTTGAAAAGAACTTCCCTAACTAATTTCAGAGAATTTCTTGTGGAGACATGGTCTCAAACAAATCAGCTAAATTCACAGGGAGGGGAACAGTGGCGATAAAGTAGTATTGCTGAGGATTTCCATGTTACTCACTACCCAGGGCTGGCCTAAATTTGTCTTGTCTCATGAGTTCAATCAAGAGAGAGTATTTGGAATCTCACTCATAATCTGGTGCTGGGGTAACTGTTGTCTCAAACCGTGGCGAGAACTTTTACCATTTCCCATGTGGCCAAAATAGAAAAAGGCATTTGTCTCAGGTAATAGATGTACAAGTTTTTCAATGATTAATCTTTGATGAGACATGACATAGAGAAGATCATTAAATTGGAATTTCACTCTGCCACTTAGTAACTGTGATAATGCAAGAATTCTCTCTTCCTTTTGACATAGTTCAAAAGTGGGGAGTTTCTTCTGTTCTTTCCTAATGAGTGACTGGCTTTTAGTTCAGTGATGATTTTTTAAGAATGCAAAATTGGACAGTAGGAGAATTGGACCCACCAACTCGGGAAGTTTTACCTGAGAACTGGACAAACTTGACAATTTCTCAGCTAAAGGAAAATTCTAGAGAAGGATGTGCACAAGAAACAGCATTTCTGAGACAAGGGACTCCAGTTTTAAAACATCTAATACAAAAGGTTTTGTGAAGAATGAAAGACTTGAAAAATGCACATAGTAACAAAAGACCTAAATGTGAATGCCTAAAAGCATGCCTTCTTTTCCATAAAGAGAACAAAGAACCTGCAATTTTTGTAAAATATAAAACATACACACAACACACACACAAAAAAAGAAAAAAATACCTGCCACCCAGGATACCCAATAACAGATCTATCTCCAGTCCTAAGCTTTTTTCAGAAAGGCAGGCTTGTATCTAACCAAATATCTCCAAAACAACCTAAAATGAAGTCTTTTCATCCTTTCTACCATCACTCAACACAGACCATTGTCCTCACTTGAACCATAACACAGCCTACTAGCCATTTTCTCTTCTAGTTTTTCCTACCCCTCCCCCATTCTCTATACCAGTGTTTCTAAAAGTTTAAAGAGTATATGAATCACCGAATATCTTGTTTAAATCATATGTTCTTAGCTCTTAGGTGGTGCCTCAGACTGCATTTTTAACAAGCTGAGACAATGCCAATGCTGCTGTTTGGGTGTAATTTTGAATATTTGGGCTCTACACAGGTAACATATCGCAACTTAAATGGCATGCCATTTCACTTACAGTAAAATATAAACTTACTTCCTAACAAGGCTTGCATAATCTAAACCAACTATCTCCAATACAGCCTAAAGTCTGTCTTAATCTTTTCTGCCATCTTGACTACCTTTCTACATTTCTCATCATTCTCCAGCCTCCCTGTGGTCACACTGACTTTTCTGGAACTCCCTGAATGCTGCAGCCTCTGAGATCATTTACTTTGTATTCTTTTCTGTTGGGAAATCTCCCTGAGCTCTATGTCACTATTTCCTTCTCAACCTTCATTCAGGTCAAATTACAAATATCAACTCACCACTGAGAATCTTCTCTTTCAGTTCATTCTCTTATGTACAACTTAACAAATTGAGGTTTCACATGCTAGCCACTTACCCAAGTACTGAAGCTAAGCAATGAACAGAGTCCCAGTTGTCATAAAGCTATAATTGAGGTGAGTGGAACACCAGAATCAGTATTGGGGAAATACACCAGTTTAGGCCTGGTACTCTAGAACTGTTCAGAATGGACATTTAAGCCAAAAAAAAAGTAATGACAGGAAGGAAATAGACATAAGAGAAAGAGCACTCTAGTCCAAATAAAAAAGAAAAAGAAAGTAGTATAATGAGGAAATTGAGTTGATCTAATCAGAAAGAAAGGCAGAGAAGTTGGGAAAGAAAAAACTAGTATGCCTAGTGTATAGTAAGAACAGTGAGTATCAGGAATTGAGGTGTGAGAGGTATGTTCCTGTTTGATTATATAGACCCTATAATTTATTGGAGAGGTTTGAACAGAAAAATTATATGATCTGATTTATATTTTTTAATTATTTACTCTAGGACAGAACAAATGGATTGTAAGCATAGAAGAAGAATGGAAGTAGAAAATTAGGAGACTACTATAATGCCTAAATGAAAAGTTGATGGCTTGGTTTAGGGTAGTTAAAATGAAATGAAAAATTTGAATGCATGATATAATGAATGCCTAAATGACTGTGAAGTCATTTAGTATTTGTACCAGTTTCCTAAGGTTGAACCAATAAAACTACCACAAACTTGATGGCTTTAAGTCAATAAAAAAATATCTCTTACACTTTAGTCCTGGAGGATATAAGTCTGAAGTCAGGATGTCAGCAGTTTGGATCCTTCTGTGTGGTCTAAAGAATTGTTCTGTGCTTCCCTCCCAGCTTCGGATAATGTCCCTATCTTTCATAAAACATTTTCATAAAATGTTCGTTGAAGTTTGGATCTGCAAAATCCCCTGAGGCCCACATGTTGAAGTTTGGTCCCCAACATGGTGTTGTTGAGAGGTGGTGAACAGTTTAAGAAATGAGGCCTAAGGCTGGAGTGGTGGCTCAGCAGTTAAACTGCTTTCCTGGTATGCATGAAGATGTGGGCTTGAACACCAGCACCACTTACACAATGAAGTGTTGAAGCAATGAAAACCACATGAAAAAACTAAAGTTGATTCTTTCTCTGTGTCCCTTTCTCTCTCTTAAAAAAAAAAAAAGAAAAGAAAAAGAAATGAGGCCTAGTTGGAAATCTGGGTCATTGGGAGCATGAGTTTAACAAGGTTAATGAGGTCCCAGACCCTTCTTTATGTCTTTTCTCTCTGGCCATTAGGTGAGTGATATTGTTCCACCTCATACTCCTGCCGTAATGTGGAGACTCACCACAGGCCTAAAAGCAACGAAACCAATTGATCATGGGCCAAAACCTAAAAAACTCACCTAAATAAAACCTTTTTTTTTTTTTTGAGATTGTCTCCAGTATTTGTTATAGTGACAGCTGCCTAACATAGTGGTCTTTTTATAAGTCCACTGGCTGCATTAGGTCAGGGAGCTACTCTGTTCCAGTACAGCCTCATCTTAGCTCATTATACACTTAGTGAGCCTTATTTCCACATAAGGTTATAATCGTAGATACTGAAGGTTAGGACATCAGTTCATCTCTGAGGAAACTAGTTCTCTTTGATATAAGTTACATGCTACTCAAATTATTTTATGTTCTTTTATAGCACATATTTTATGTGTTCTCACTAAGAAATATTTTATCGTTTTACTTTCCAATAGTTTACATTATAAAATTAAAAGGTTATTGATACATAAACCTTAAAAACTTTGTACCAAGTGAAGGAAGCTGCTCACAGGGACCATATGTTATATGATTCTCTTTATATTAAAGATGCAGAGTATGTAAATTTGTAGAGACAAAAAGTAAGAATATTGGCTTCCTGGAACTAGATGAAAATGGAGAATAGATAATTAGTGTAATGTTTCTTCTTGGGCTAATGAAAATTTTCTAAAATTGTAGTCATAATTGTACAGTTTTATGAATATACTAATGACTACTGAGTTATACACTTTAAATGTGTTAACTATATGGCATGTGAATTAAATTTTAGCAAAGCCAATTTAAAATACCATATAGATTTTTGAAGCATATAATATTAAATATTCTTTTTAAAATTACATATTTTCCCATGTGAACATCATTCAGAAAAAGGAAAATGAGAGGGCTAATAAAGTCTGACATGACAAGTGAAAAAGCAAGTATTTTTTGAAAACACGGAATGATGATAAAGGAGAAAGCAGCATTTGAAAACACAACGGAGAAATTTCAGAAAGAAAGTGATCAATAATAGCCCTCCTATCTTTAATAATATCTTTGAGAATTTGCGTTCCATGTTTCTTCATGTCTTCATTGCCCTTATGTTTTGTCTTTACATAGTCCTGAAATTGCTACCACAGCTCTAAGCATTACTCTCTTTTAAGGCCATATATAAAGGGAAAAAATGAGCATTTATCCCATTTATGTTTGCCAAGAGGAAAACTTTCCCCATATGTGAATCAAATGTCCCTTTTATCTTTTTGGCCACAACTGTGTAAGATGCCTTTCACAAAACGACTGGCATAAAAAAATAAAACTACCATAGTTAAAGCTTTACTATGCTTCAATTAATTGTGATTCACTGGTCAAACTGTGCTTCCCTTCCGTTAGTAAAGTATGTCCAATATAGGAATAAAATGTTGCTTCTGTTCACATAGAAGAAAAAAGATGGTTAATCAGCCTAACTGCCACATCTTCCTTTTCTATTCCTCCTAAATCCCACTATCCATGAAACTTGCAAGTGCTGTTAACTAACAAGTCTGTCTGTGATTTTTGCCATTTTGTAACATAAACCCCATCCTGAAATCAACATCATAAATGTGGAGTCTAGTTTTACTACAGATGTATCCTAAAAACTCCTTCCTTGAGCAAGGTCAGCACAGTTTTATGGTCCTATACCCGATAAGGCATGCCGAACAAAGAAGGCATTTGAGATCACTCACTAAGAGGGAAGGTAGTCTTTTTCTTTTTACAAAGGTGCATCCCTCTCTTCATCTTTGAGTCCTTAAGAGTGTGTCCACCAAGAGAAGACATATTTTTCTAATCCATACCTTGCATCAGTGAGTAGCAGTCGTCCCCTCAGTTTCTCCCCCCACATTACCACCCCCATCAATAGTACTCCTCAATCATTATTGCCAAGTTTAGAGATATTTACTGCTTTATTCACTGTGGACTCTATGGGTAGTGACTGTGTAGAACAATTGTGGGATAAGAGAAAGAAAATAAAAGACAAGAAGATTACTGAATAATGGGGAGAGCACAGTTGAGACGGGACATCAAACTCATCAACTAGTGATACTTGTTCCAAGCATTAGTTTTGACATCATTTAATAGACTAAGTATGTAAGCTCGAAAGCTGAATATTTGAGTGAAGCTAAAATTGGATATTTACAAGTTGAGTGTAGATCAGTAGGCCTAATAACTTGTGGTGCCAGTTAGGATGTCACACAGTTTATTAGCCATGGAATTCAACTAGTAAGGAAACATGACTTTTTAATCATGTTATCCATAATATGCATTCATATTTACCTGTATTTATACTTATTCAGTGATTCTGGATATGGAATACTTAAATATGGAAAAAGGATTTTATTTTTTAATATTAAATAGTATGTAAAATCAAGTATTTTGGTGCATGCCATATACATGGCGTTTTGTCAAAGCATTATGGTAATGGTATAAAGACATTCCATGTGATCTATGAAGGCTTTCATAGTATTAGACCATGGTATGGGTTGGATGTGAGGTGTGCCTCAAAAGCTCATGTATGAGACAATGTAAGAAGATCTAGAGGTGAAATGATTGGGCTATGAGAGCCTTAACCCAATCAGTGAATTAATCCCCTGATAGGGATTAACTGGGAAGTCAGCTAAGGTATGACTGGAGTACATGAATCCCCGGAGGCTTGCCTTTGGGGTATATATTTTGTAACTGGTAAGTGAAGTCTCTCTCTCTGCTTCCTTATTGCAATGCTCTGAGCCACTTTTCTCCACCATGATGATCGGTCGCACTTCAAGCCCAAAGGAATGGAATATGCTGCTAAGTACTGAGACCTCTGAAACCATGAGCCCCAGAATAAACTTGATTCCTCATCTAAAATTATTCCTATCATATCTTTTAGTCACAGCAGCAAAAACACTGACTAAAGAAGACTATAAATTAAAACTTAAGCAATCACAGTTGAAAATGGTACACAGTTGGGACTGAAGCAGTGACTCAGCGGTTATGGTGCTTGCCTGGCATGTGCAAGTATCCGGGTTCAAACCCCAGCACCCACATACACAACTAAGTGTCAGAGCAACGAAAGCCATATGAAAAACTCAATAAAAATTGATTCTCTCTGTGTCTCTCTCACATACCTTGCCCCTCTAAAAAAAGAAAGAAAAGAAAGTGGTACACAGTTGTATTAGAATTAATCAACATTTTAAATTTGTATTGTTTCCCTTTTCTTCTTCCCCCACCATTAATATTATCTTATTTGAGGTAAGGGAATTTAATTGGATATTTATTCCTTTAAAATCCATGAAAAAGACTAAAAACTGAATGAAGCAGTAGTTACATAATTGCATAAATTCATCAAAAATCATTAAATTATACATTTAAGACAGATGAATTTTATGGTGTATAAATTGTACCACATAAAATCATTTTAAAAATTTCTCCAAAAGACTGTAACTCAGAATCCCATTGTTATGGTTTGAAAAATCTCAGGTGTTAGGCAGGGCAATGATCCTCTGAGGAGAAAATAGTGGATAATGAGAGGTATGACTGCATCAGATGGTTAATGCATTTGATGGATGAATACTTTGAACTACTGAGTGTTTACTGTAGGCTGGTAGGTGTGGCTGGAAGAGGTAGGTCACTGGGGTCTTGTCCTCAGGGATTAGGCTCCTTGACTCCTCTCTGCCTCCTGGCTGCCATAGCTGAACTACTTTCCTCTACCATGCCCTTCCGCCATGATGTTCTACCTAACCTCAGGTCAAGAGCAGCGGAGTTGGCTGAATGTGGACTGAATCTCTGAAATCATGAACCCAAAATAAATTTTTCATCCTATAAGTTGTTCTTGTCAGGTATTTTGGTCACAGTTGCAGAAAAATTGCATACCTATTGTAGAAAAATGCTTAGAAAATGTTGATTTCCCAGCCTCCAAACTGACATTGACTTTTTTCTCTATTAAATTCCACAGAGGCATGTGCTTGCTATTCCCCTTTTGCACCTGCCCAGCCTTTCTGAGTATGCTGGGGAAAGAGAAGGTCTTCCTGTCTTGAGACCTGCTCAACCCTTCTACTAACCTCTCTATTTAGGTGGTCATGTGGTGAATGTTCAATGTGATGGGAATTTTGCAACCAGGAAATCAGAGTCAGGCAAACAACTTTTTCCTAAGATGGTACTGAACAGTTTTTAAGCGACAATGATTTTCAATTACTTTTGTCATAAGTTGAATGAGAACCAGTGACCTAAAGGTGAATGAATCCTCTGAGTAGCTGGTTGTCTCCTTTAGAATTGAAACAATTTCCGTGAGTCTCAAACCTATCCAAGCAAAATGGCAATTTTTATTTCACTCAAAGTTACAGGCTTCCTTTATAACTTTATGTTAGCTCTGGTGATTATTTTATATCTGATATTTTCTGTTATCCTAGATTGTTCCTTGAAATTTTTACAAACTTTTAGGCACAGAATCTTATAAGAATGGACTGGAAAACTGAGTTTGTCAATACGGAGTTATTCTAAAAGAACTGCAGTGATTATTTGGAGTGACAGCTGATAACACACTGCTTTCTGCAGTGTAAGTAGCATTCAACCAGTGTGTGTGTGTGTATAAAATCCTTAATAATTAAGAGTTACACCAAATGGGAGAACTCTCTATAAGGTAATGCATCCAGTGGGAGTCAGGATTTGAACCCGATAAACCCTTTGCAGTGTCCATGATCTTAAGAATTATTTTATACTGCCTTTCAGAAAGATGACTATGAAGGAAAATATGGAAGTATTTTATTTTTAAAGAATGTAAAACAAAAATCAATCATACAAAATTTTAAACCCTCTGTATCTAATTACAATAACTGAGTGAACCCCAGATGCCTGGCAAATTTGACCAATCCAAAACAAACCAAAGAACCTGAAAGTGGGTTCAGGAAAGGCTGGGGAAATTATTATATAAAATTTGAATCAGGAAACCCACAGATTAAAACCTCATTTATGTACTTGAAAAGAGATGAAGACATTTCAAACTACTATCACCTAATTTCATAGCTTGAATGATCATCCACCAAAAGATATGCCCATGTCTTGATTCCATAACCTATGGACATTACCTTATTTTAAATAAGGATATAATTAAGTTAATGATTTTGAAATGAGGCTATCATCCTTTATTATCTGAGTGAGTCCTAAATCAATGGCATTTGCCCTTTAGACATTCCAAGGAGGCAGAAATGTGACCATAAAGTCAGTGATTAGAGTGATGCAACCTCAAGTCAAGAAATTCCCACAGGCACCAGAAGCTAGAAAAAACAACAGATTCTTCCCTAGAGCCTTACTGGAAATGTAGCCCTGACAGTATTTGGTTTCAGACTTTGGGCCTCCAGACTATGAGATAATGTTTCTGTTGTTGTAAGCCATCTAATTTGTGGCAGATTATTTTGGCAGCCTCAGTAAATTGACACATTAGTTCATAGCAGTTCATTTCAAATGAGTTCTCAAATGATTGCAAGTTTATCACTAGAAAAGTTCCAGCTCAAGGCAACTCACTAATTTAGGAGGGAGGAGGTAGATTTGTTCTATTTTTGCTGTATCTTATAAAGTTCTCAGCAGTTAACTACTATAGTTTGGATATTGAATGTTCCTGAAAGGCCATATGTTGAAGGCTTCATTGTTAACCTATGGCACTATTGGAGCTGGTAGAACCTTTGGGAGGTTGGGCCTAGTGGAAGTAAGTTAAGTTACCATGGACTGTCACACCAGGATGTAGTGATGCACCACAGGCCCGAAGTAATAAAGCCAAGCAACCATGGACTGAAAGAATGAGCCAATATAAATCACTCCTTCTGAAGTTGATTATCTCAGGTGTTTGGTACAGTGACAGAAAACTGACTTAACACAGGAACCTTCCTTGACTCTTCCTTTCGCCACAATAGGAGGATTTGATGCAGTACTCCAATTGAACAAGTAACCCTGATAACATTGAGGTGAGTGAGTTACAATATGAGGGCTTAAAATGCTTTGAAATACTACTATGATAAATGAATGATAGTCATCTTCAGATCAAAGCTTTGCAATGTTATATTTTGAAATTCCTAAAAATCTATGTTGTATATTTTGTCCAGAGAATTCTCTTTAACACTACATTATTAGTGCCAGGCATGGTGGTATACACATGTAATCCCAGTTACTCAGGAGGCTGACACAGGAGGATTTCAAATTCAAGGCCAGCTTGGGCAATTTAGCCAGACCTTTGTCCTGAAATAAAAAATAAAAAGACTGGGGATGTAACTCAGTGGAAAAGCAACTCTGGGCTTGATCCCCAAAACCTTTTCAAAATATTTATTTATTATTATGGTTTGGATTCGAGGTATGTTAACGCAGGAATGTTCAAAGAAGGAATGATTGGACTGTGGGAGCTGTAACCTAATCAGTCCATCCTGGTTTGAATGCACCAACTAGATGGTAACTGTAGGTAGGTGGAGCATGACTGGAGAAAGTGGCTCACTAGGGCCAGGCCCTAGAATTTGACTTCCATGCAGTCTCTCACCCTTTCTGTTTCCTAACCATCATGAAAAACAGAGGAGCATTCTCCCACCACACCCTTCAGTGATGATGTCCTACCTCATCTTGAGCCCAGAGCAATACAGTTGATCTAACATAGACTGAACCTCTGAAACCATAAGCAAGAATAAACTTCTTCTAAGTTGTTCTTGTTGGGTTATTTTGGTCACAGCATCAAAAAAAAACTAACACACACAATTAAATAGAAAAAGGAAGATGACCCAAGCTGACTTTGGAAAGCAGTCTAAGGCTAAAAGCAAAAAACAATTGTACATAAATAATGTGCTCTAATTAGCAAATATATCTGTCACAAGAGTATGGGCTAGGAATTCTAAAATTACTCTGACTGTATACTACAGTTGAACACATCAATGAAATAACTGTAGATAATCAGCACCAGGTTTCTTATCTTCAGAGACAGAAGTTAGAAATAAGCAATGGGAGGAGAATAGCCAAAACCCAATGATGATGAAATAGAATCAGAGATAGTCATATAAACACACATAAATAGACAAATACAGGGAAATATTGATGGGTATGTAACTTCTATGATATATATATTTTTCGTTCCTGTATGCTGAAACAGTTAACAGTAGCTTCATATATTAACAATAAGCTTACCCAGCTCCCAAACCTTAGTCTGCACACCATTCCCCAGTCAAAGGAAGTAACTGATTCTAGGGTTGGATAAGGAAAATGCAAGATAAGCCTGGATTTCTTTTTTTTTTAATGTAGTGCAGCATATCAAAAGCATACAGATACTAACCTAGAATAATTCCCAGTGCTGAAAGCAAAAATCATTTGTGCAATAAAATGGTTCTATTGCATTATTATCCAAAGAACATTCACTAGTATGTCCTAATATAAATAATTGATCAAATACATAGATGAGGGGGAGGAAAAAATTATTTCTTAAAGAAAAAATCCAAAAAATTTATATAGACCCTTTGACATCCAAGAAATGAAGCTTAATTCTCTCCTATTTGTATGGCTTGATTTGATCACA
>PVKS010046485.1:0-13273 GCA_004027875.1 Aplodontia rufa
AAAGTGCTCTAAATCTCTAGTAATCAGAGAAATGCAAATGAAAACCACATTAAGATATCACCTTACACCAGTCAGAATGGCAAAGATGAAGAAAATAAACAATAATAGATGCTGGAGGGGCTGTGGAGAGATAGGCACACTAACACACTGTTGGTGGAGCTGCAGACTGGTACAGCCCCTCTGGAAAGCACTATGGAGAATCCTTAAAAAATTAGGGATGACTCCACCATACGACCCTGCTATTCCACTCCTGGCCATCTTTCCAGGGGACTTAGAATCAGCACATTACAGTGACACAGCAATATCGATGTTCACAGCAGCTCAATTTACTATTGCTAGACTATGGAAACAACCCAGATGTCCCTCACTGGAGGAATGGATCCAAAAACTGTGGTACATTTATACTATGGAATATTACACAGCAATTAGAAACAATGATATTGCAGCCTTCGAAGGTAAATGGATGGCTATGGAAGAAATTATGCTGAGTAAAATCAGCTTAACCCAGAGAACTAATGGTTGATCATCTCCACTCATCTGTGGAGGTTGGGACTAGAACCTGGCCAGTGAGAAAGTTGGTCTATTACCATGTGTTAAATCCAGATAAGATGTAATGCTATACAACATAATCCTTTTCTAGAGATATGGGGAGAAGAGAGGGATAAGGGTGGGTAATGGGGGGGTACTCCTGGGGGTAATTGTAATATCCAGAATGCATACACATTTTATATTATTTTGTTACAAACTTGTATGGTTGTTCAAAAATTTAAAAAAAATTAAAAAAAATTAAAAAATTAAAAAAAAGAAGCCTCCTTGTGAGTAGAGGATAGAGGTGCTTATGGGGTCCCTCCTAATGGCCCGGATTCTGTTGTCCTTCCACTTCCTGCCCCTGGCACCTGATAAGCAAGGCTTGAAGTCACTGAAGCAAATACTTGAAAGGAATGAGAAGGAAGGATGATGCAACATATCGAAATCTGTGGGACAGTAAGAAAGCATTCTTAAGAGGTAGATTTATAGCACTGAGTGCCTTCATCAAAACTCAGGAGAGAAAACAAATAAATAGACTTATTCGCCAACTGAAATCCCTACAAAAAGAGGAACAATCCAAACCTAAACCCAACAGAAAGCAGGAAATAACCAAGATCAGAGCTGAAATTAATGAAATTGAGAACAATAACAACAACAACAACAACAATACAAAGAATCAACAAAACAAAGAGTTGGTTCTTTGAAAAAAAATATAAAACCGACAGACCCCATAGCCAACCTCACCAAGAGGAAGAATAAAGTGAAGCAAATCAACAACAACAAAGATGACAATGGAGATATCACCACAGACTCAAACAAAATCCAGAGGATTATTACGACTTATTTTGAAAAGCTGTACTTTTCCAAGTTTGGTAACCTGGAAGAAACAGACAAATACCTAGCCATATAGGACATTCCCAAATTAACACGGGAAGATATGGAAAATCTAAACCAACCACTCTCAGGTAGTGAAATTGAAACAGCAATCAAAGGCCTTCCAAAAAAGAAAAGCCCACGACCTGATGGATTCTCAGCAGAGTTCTACCAGACCTTTACAGAAGAATTAACAGCTCTCCTTAGTAAGCTATTCCATGAAATTGAAAGGGACAGAATTCTGCCAAATATTTTTTATGAGGCAAATTTAACCCTGTTACCAAAACTCAACAAAGACATATCAAGAAAAGAAAACTATAGACCAATTTCCAGGATGAACATAGATGTAAAAATCCTGAATGAAATCCTAGCAAATCACCTCCAAACACATCAAAAGATAATACATCACGATAAGTGGGCTTCATTCCAGGAACACAAGGCTGGTTCAACATATACAAATCAATGAATGTAATTCATCACTTAAACTGAATTAAAGATAAAAACCATATGATCATCTCAATTAATGCAGAAAAAGCCTTCGATAAAATTCAACACCCATTTAAGCTCAAACTCTGCAGTAGATATGGATCAAAGGCAGATATGCTAAATTTATAAGAGCCATTTATGACAAACCTATAGCCAACATTATGCTGAATGGAGAAAGACAGAAAGCATTCCCATTAAATTCAGGAACAAGAAAACGTTTTCCATTCTCACCACTCTTAGTCAATATAATCCTTGAAACCCCAGTCAGAGCTATCAGACAAAAGAAGGAAAATAAATAGGAGATGAAGTCAAATTATCTCTATTTGCCAACAACATCATCCTATACCCAGCAGACCCAAAAAGCTCAACCAGAAGACTATCAAACAGTAACAAAAGAAATTGAAGAAGACCTGAGAAGGTGGAAAAAATATTCTACGTACTTTTTTGTTGTTGTTGTTATTTTCTTTTTTTTAGAGAGAGACAGAGAATCAATTCCATTTAGCTTCTCATGTGACCCTCACTGCTTCGACACTTTGTTGTGTATGTGGTGCTGGGATTCACACCTGAATCCTCACACATGTCAGGCAAGTGCTGCAACTGCTGAGCCACTGCTCCAGCCCCACATTCTATGTTCTTGGTGAGGAAGAATAAATACAATTAAAATGGCCATTTGGCCAAAAGCTTTATAGATGCAATCTCCATCAAGATACCAATGACATTTTTCATGGATATAGAAAAAGCTATTCTCAAATTCATTTGGAATAACAGGAAACCCAGAAGAGAGAAAGCATTACTAAGCAGTAAAGTGGAAGCAGGAGGTGTTAACAATTCTTGACCTAAAATTATACTATAAAGCAAGAGTAACAAAAACAGCATGATATTGGTATCAAAACAGACGTGAAGACCAATGGAATAGTTGAGAAGATATCAAGACAAACCCACAAGTTTTTAACCATTTTAGTATTTGAGAAAGGGGCAGAAATTTAGTGTGGAGGAAAGCCAGACGATTCAACAAATGATGCTGGATGAATTGCGCAGCTGTATGGAGACAACTGAAATTAGACCCTTACCTCTCACCCTGCACAAAAATCAAATCGACATGGATCAAAGAATAGAAATTAAACCAGCAAATATACAACTGCTAGAAGAAAAAATAGGATCAACACTCCACAACATCAGCGTAAGCATCTCCTTCTTTAACAAGCCTTCCATAGCACAAAATTAAAGCCAAGAATAAATGAGTAGGATGTTATTAAATTGCAAAGCTTCTGCACAGCTAAAGAATTAGTCAAAAGTGTTTTTTTTAAAGACAGGGACAGTAAGAGAGAGAAAGAGAGAATCAATTTTGTTTAGTTTTTCATGTGGACTTTGTTGCTCTGAGACTTCGTTGTGTACATGGTGCTGGGGTTTGAACTCAAGTACTCGTGCATGCCAGGCAAGCGCTGTAATTGCCAAGTTGCCACTCCAGCCTCTAGTCAAGAGTGTTAAGAGAGATCCTACAGAATGAGACAAAATCTTTGCCTGGTATGCGTCTGAAAGGGAATTAATATTCATAATATAAAAAGAATTCAAAAAAGTGAACACCAAACCCACAAATAATCCAATCAATGAATGGGCTAGGGATCTAAACAGAAACTTAACACAGGAAGTCCAAAAAGCCAATAAATATATGAGAAATGCTCTATACATCACTAGCAGTAAGAGATATACATATCAAAACTTCACTAAGATTTCACCTCACTCTAATGAGTGGCAAAAATGAAGAATATGAACAATAACAGATGCTGGAGGAGTTTTTGGGAGAAAGGAACACTATCACACTGCTGGTGGGACTGAAAACTTGCACAGTCACTCTGGAAAGCAGTGTGGTGACTCCTCAAAAAAACTACGGTTGGAACAATCTCATGACCCAGTTATTCCACTCCTGGGTATTTTCCCAAAAGAGCTACTAGAATCAGCATATTACAGAGACACTGCTACATCAATGTTCACAGCAGCAAAATTTACAATAGCTGAACTATGGAACCAACCCAGATGTCCCTCACTAGATAAGTGGATTCAAAAGCTGTGGTATATATGTATACAATGGAGCTCTACTCTGCTATTAGAATGATATCATAGAATTTGCAGCCAAATGGATGGAGATGGAAAAAATTATGCTGAGTGAAATATCCAAAACTCAGACTTAAGGTATGAATGTTTTCTCTCCTCACTTTTATATGGAGGAGGGCAATAACTTCAGCAAGTTACCTAAGCTTAAATAATAATAGGTGAAATCTCACATAAGCAGGGAGAACCAAAACTATGAAGGTGGTAGGAGAAGGGAGGGAGATAGGGTCGGAAAAGGGGTATTAGGGGGATTATCAATACAACTGGGAACTCTTGACTCCCATGAGAAGCACAAAACGCAGGCAGGCAGAGAAACTCCGAAATTTCAAATAGTAATAAACAGACATAGGCTTATTTCTGTCTATAACATGGGGGTAATGCAGAGGAGACATGAGAGTGAGAGTGGATGAAAGGGGTAGATCCTGGACTAGGATCAGCCTTAATTAGTTTTGTCAATATCCATGTGTGCATGATTATGTAACAATAATCCCCTCCAATATATAAGGTTTTGTTGAATAAATAACAAAATGAAACAAAACTTGAGCAAACTTCAGCTCTAAACATCTACCTGTTAGATTTTGGAATTCTCAAACTGTAGTTTCACCTCTTCATATCACATCACCAATATAGACTCAACCTTACACTTTATCCCATTTTGCCTATTAGATTAATTTTAGGGATTTTCACCCTGTATATCTGACTTTTCTTATATTCCTGCTAGGATCTTCACCAACAAGGAAGGCTAAAGGACTTCAATGGTCTAGTACAATTTCGAGACTCCATCATTTTGTTCTAGTAGTGTATTCAGAAGATCTAGGATGGTAGTTTCCATGCAGTCTCTGGTGTGTTCCTCCTGAATGTATCATTGTATCTAATCAGAGCCAAAACGAACTCAAAATGATTCAGTTCTGTCTGTGTGCTGGGAATAATGCAAGGAGTCATCCACTTGGAGATTCAGAGGGAGGAGTAGCCACAATGACACTTAATATAAAAGATTATTACTATCAATCCATCTCAGAAGGATAAGGTTTCTCTTCCCAGATGTCAGAAGGAACACTGGTTCCATTAAATTACAGAAGACAAATGTGCTTATACACCTGCCCTCAGAATAAATCTTTTGCCTTGGAAATGTAAGCACACCCACTTCATCCCAGTGGCTAGCATGTTAATGGTGGAGAAGTCAGGGAAGGGAGGAGAACTAATAACAATTATTAAAAGTCTTTAAACTTTAGTATACTCTTCTGAGTTCCAGAAGCCATGTGTAGAGAAAGAACTTGTTACTTTTAGGATGAGTGATTTAATTTTTCAGGTCTTTCTTTATTTAGACCAAGATATAGTTGAAAGGCAATAGATTAACCAAAGTTGAGGCAATGGATAATAGAGGCCAAATATAACTAGAAGAGAAGTCCCTGGGTTATATTAAAAGCAACCTTGGGTCTCTTAGGAGGGGCTACAGTCACTACATGGGGCACATCTGAAAAGGCCTCACTGTGGTGATTGTGATTTTCATGCCTGGAGTTAATGATCCAGGGTGCACAGTGTAGATGAATGGAGCACAGGAGGAGAGAAGAGGAGGGATGGGCAACGGCAGGACAGATTCGTGGGCCTGCCAGCCTGCATCCCTGGCTCACTAGTACTTGAGCAATCACCCCAAACACAATAGATAAAGTAACAAACATCTGATTCTCACAATCTCACTGGATCAGGAATGCTGATGCAGGGGGCTTCTGTCCTGTTTCTCAGGTGGCTGAGGCTGTGATCTCAGCTGAGGCTCACTGATGGCAGCATCAGTTTTCCAGCTCTGTCACAGGGACACTGGCAGGACTCTGCTAGGACAGAGGCCTCATTTCCTCTCTGTCTCAGCCTGAAGACAAACCTTTCCTCAGGCTACCAGAGGAGATAGCAGCAGCTTCTCCAGGACCAGAATTCCCAGGAAAATCAAGATAAAATGGAAGGAAAGAAAAGAAAAAAACAAAACAAAACAAAACAGGAGGGAGACAGCAACACAGTCACAGTCATGTATGAGTAAATCTTGGAAGTGAGAGCACAGGGTCATTTGTCCTGTTCAGAAGGTCCCAAGAGGGCCACAAGATGCAGGTCAGCAGCAGGGGAATGGACTGCTCAGGATATCACACCAGGAGTGAGGGCAGCTGGAGCTGGTAAGCAGGAGGCCCAGCACACAGGCCTGGTCAAGGCACTAAGGCCTCAATTCAAGACAATGGGAAGCAACTGGAAGGCTCAGGGAGCAGGAGAATATCTGAACTAAATGAATTTCCACCTCTCATGCAGGGGAGGAGAGAAGGCCTAGAAGGAAAATCCCATTCCCAAAATCACAAGCCAGGAGTCAATGCCCCTTTTGACCTCTAGTCTAGGTGACATCTCACCTGCTCCTATATTTTATCTCCCCTGTTTTGCATTACACACATGACAGCTTGTTTTCTAAGTGCTGTTTAACACACACCTAATGAAAACATTACTATGTCCCCACTCTTCAGGGGAGACTGGGGAAGCCCTGAGAGGCACAGTGACTATTACAGGGCCATTTAAAACAAGAGAGGGAGGAGAGATGGGTCTAAACCCAGATGCATCTCCTCACAGCTGCTACCCTGGCTGTACCAGGACTGTCACAGTGCTACGAAGGACAGTGTTAGGGTTGCAGTGTGCAAATCAGGAAATGTCATGGGGCAGGAGGAGAGCAGAGAGAAGTACAGAGGGACTTTTATATGGAGGAGGGCAATAACTTACACACCCCAAGACATGGCCTCCACACCTTAGTGATAGATTGAAACAGAATGGGAACCCAGTAACCCACATTCTAGCAACAGTCACCTCTAGTGCTCATTTGGTAAAACTATTTCAAGGAAATATGTTCTGCTGCATAGGCCATTGTCAAAGATGGAAAAATTTGATGTCTAAGAGCCTGACTAGTCTGTGCTCTGTCACCCCTTTCCCAGACTCCAGCCTCAGCACCACCACCAGGGCCTTGGTGTGAGAATGTGGCACACTATTTCCGCCAGGGCCACTACCCAAATCCCTTGAGAATTTTTAGGAGGCAGAACCAGCACTAGGAAGAGACTTCCCCAGGTCAGACCACAACTATGAGTATCCTGTTCACAGCCCCACCTACTTCCTACTGAGTAAGGGGGGACCGGGACCTAAGGATAATTCCTCCTGGGCACCAGTAGGTGGTGGGAGGTGGTGAACCTCATGTCCTTTTATGGTCATTCCCAGGAAAAGTCTGGCATTTGAGGAAGAGGAGCAGCTAGGGATAAAACTCGGCACCCAGTGCCATCTTCTCTCCTTGGGAGGACAAATTCTGTGACACACAGTCCAAGTGAGTGGTGGGGATAGAAATGAATGAGGGGCAGAAACAGCCTGAACACATGCAACGCAGGCCCTGGGCTTCCTGCTGGCTGCCCGGAAAGATCCTCTCGTGCCCATCGCAGGCCACCATGGAGGAGATGAGCGAGGAGTTAACATGGAGTGAGGAGGAGGAGCCAGTGCTGAACCTTGACCTCCATCAGCTTGACCTCAGGGTGAGTGTAGGTGCAGAAGGGACCCCAGAGGCAGGGCCCAGAGGTGAACTGAGGAGACCTGGAGCACAGAGGTCATGCAACCATCTCCCTGAGGGATTGGGGGATGAAGGGCCACAGTGTTGCTCCCTGAGGAATCTCCGCCTCAGATTCTCACCGATTTCCATCCTCTCTTTCTGCACTTGACCTTGGCCAGATGCCAAGTCACTATCCCAAGAATGGAGGCAACATCCAAAATAAAAAGTGACACTTCATTTAACTTCCTGTGCCAATGTTGCACTCCACCATTCACCTGATTATAACTCCTGGACTGAGGGATTGGAGCACTGTCTCAGTGCTTAGAGCATTTGTGAAGCATACGTGAAATCCCAGGTTTGAACCCCACCACCAAGTACACAATGAATTGTCGGAGCAATGACAGGCACATGGAAATCTAAATAAAATTAATTCTTTCTCTCTCTCTCACAGTTTCTTTATCACTTAAAAAAAAAACAAATTCTGGGACATGTAAGTATAGATGGCAGTGGCCTCCCTGTCCTTATCGAAGTCTTATACATCATCAGGATTTGTAAGCTATGTTTAGCTAAAACTTCAGGGGCCTCAGAACTCCCTCCATTTCTCTGTCACTTCCTGTCTATGTAAAACACTCCAGTCACTAAGGGCCAGTGCTGGGCCCTCCCAGTGCTTTACCACCTCCCAGATGGATTTAGTTACTACAGACATTCAACATTTGGGAGTTATGGAACCAGGACCTCATGCTCTCCTGGATCCATTTCAACAGTGTTCCAGGTAATGATGGCTTGGGAGCCCTCACTTGGGGCCTTTCCTGTCCACAATAAGCTTATTTACTCATCTATGGAAGGTGATGCTCTGTTGGAACTCATGGACTGAAACTCTTAATGCAGGGAGCTATCATCTCTGCCAGCTAACAAGCTGGCCTAAAGTTGCTAATATTTCTAAGCACTCTCTCTGGAATTGCACATTCAGCTTTCCGAGCTATTGTTGTGCTGGGGCTCCCTTGTTACCCTCTGGGACAAGCCCCTAAGAACTGTGAAGTTTGCTCTGAGCTCCAGCCACTTGCCTCCTGGCCTCACAGATGGAAAACTGACTGTATCCCCACTATTCCTCCCCAGAAGGGAGAGATGGTAACAGATGTGGATGACATCTGCATTGAGCGTGTTGAAGGTCGGCTTGCGGGAGTGTCTCATGGACTACCCGGAGACTGGCTCCCCAGAATGCCACCCTTCCTCCACCAGCATCATCAGAAATACCTCCAAACAATTGCAGCCGGACCTGCTTGTGGAAATGTAAGCCTCACCCTAAGAATAGTGTGACTGGGCTACCTACAGTGTGAGTAATGGGAATGGCCCTGCATTCTGAGTCTCAGTGTGCTCCTCTGAACAAAGGGGTGCCAAGAAGACGTTCAGGTCTTCATACTGCTGCCTCCAACCTCCATCCCTCTAGTATGGTCTCCTGACTCCTGGACTGGATCCTGCATCCTCATCTCCCTGGGCCTCACCTCCCAGGGAAGGCACAGTCCTGGGCCCCATGGGGAACACCAGGCCCACCAGTTAGTAGCAATAACAGAGAATCCAGAACCTATGGAGGATGAAGGCAAAGGTGAGGAGCACTGAGGAAGGAATTTGTGAGCATGAAGGGAATGCAGGGAGTGACAGGGCTCAGCACATCTCCCAGAAGCTAGGGTGAGGCAGGATCAATGAGAAGCAGCTCCCTCATTGTGTGCATGCATTCTGGGAACACTTCCCAGTGATGGGTTTGAGTGTGGAACTCTGGGGAAGGCACTGGGAATAAACACGGATACTTGATGATCCTCTCTTCTGCACCTGTAGGGTCTCATCTGGCGATGGTGGAAACTTCTTCCCAACTTGCACTACCACCTGCACCATCTGAAGGAGAGCTAGGACCACAAATACCAACAAGGGCAGCCCCAAGCCTGGAGCTCCTCCTGGCCCCCCAGCCAGCAGTACCTTCTGAATTCTCCTTGGCACTCTCTCCAGAGCTCCTCTTCCCCTCCTCTGCTGTTTCTTTTTTCTTTCTTTTTATTTCATGTATTTACGTTTGCATTAATTTTTATTTCATGTATTTATATTTTCATTAAAATTAACTTTCAAAAGTGAAGATTTCATTAACTTTTTAAAAGTTTAGTTTATTGGTGTTACATATAGTATCAAATTCTGCGCTAACCAACGTTCTGCAGTTCCAGAACATTTTCCTGACTCAGATATGAATAAGCACTCCCAGTTCCCTTTCAACTAGGCCCCAGCAACCACCCATCATTCTAGCCCTGTGAAATGCCTAGTCTACGTTTTTCACATCAGTGCATTCTGATTACTTGTTGGCTACATAATATTGGAAGGAGCTGACTGAGTTTACTTAGAAGAGTAAATGCCATAAGGTCTGAAAATTGTTCACTAATTGAAACTGCATAGTTCGAACATTATTCTCAATCAGGTCCCCACAACCATTGCTACACAATTGCCTACCAGTAGTCCCCAGGGTGCCCTACAGATTCAAACACTTGTCCTGAAGTAGCAAGGGAATGCAAACGTTAATCTGTAGGGTGAGCTACCCAGCAGAGTGTGGCAAGAACCTACACTTTGTGCCTTCCGTCTGCCTGTTTCTATCCCCTTGCTCTAATACAAGCAGCTCCCGGTTATATTGTTTGTGATGCCATGATTTAAAAATTTGGAACACCAAGGGAAGAGCTTTAGTGAAAGTACTTCAGTGAAAATGACTACCACTGGTTCTGTTATCCCATTTAAGGCTAAACGCCATCTTCTGAGAAAGAATCACTGGACTATTTCTCAAACCAGCAACCTGGAGTCAGTGCAGACTGATATCTGGTCACCTACACATTATTGCAAGGGACTGATTAAATGTTCTTAGAAGTGTCAATCCACATAGCTCTACATTTTCATTTTTAAAATATTCTTATTTTGGGGTACTGAGGATTGAACCCAGGGGCACTTTACCACAGAGCTCCATCTCTGCTCTTTTTGTTTTTTTTTCTTTTTTCACATTTATTAGAAGTATAGATCTGGTCTTTTTCTTTTGTAATTTTGAGACATGGTCTCCGTCAGCTGCTGAGGGTATTGCTGAGTTCCTGAGGCAGCCCTCAAACTGAAATACTTTTGTTAAAGAATTGTCACTTGGAAATAGAAAAAAAATTATGTTCGATGCCTGAAAAACAGTAAACCAGCTGAGAACCAGTTAACACCAGGTAACAATATCCAGATCTAGAAATGATGTGCAAGTCCTAATCATAAGGTAGATAGATCTCAACAACAGTTCTGAACAACAGAGATGTCATTTATGGGATAACATGCACTTAGAAACACATTTCCACTGAAGAGTTTAAAGATAAAAGAAGATGGAAGAAAACACAAGATAAATCAATTCCGGCTCAACTTTCATTACCACTTCCATCACCTAATCATTGAAAAAAGCACCCAATACATCCTCATTATATATCAAGAAAATGAACATTAAACATCAACATTATTTTTCTATTGTTTATCTATGTATGGCATACATGCTGCTGGAGAAATGGATGGCCCAAGGATTCTGGAAGACTTTATGGTTCTGTGTTCCAAGGGACCTGAATCATTCATAAGCATTTAAAAATTTTTCTCTCTCCTTTCCTTCCCCTTTATTTATTGAGCTGAGGGGTTGGCCAGAGGAGGAAGATCCAATGGTCACTTCAGGTAGTCATTTGACTACCTAGTCTGAGACACAGAATGCGATGTCAAAGCAGAAGTCAAAGCAGGATGGTGGTTCAGGGAAACACCTTCTAATAAAGCCTTTTCACCATTTTCCAGGTCAGACTCTTCCTTCCTTTCCTTCCCACTGAATCTATTTCAAACCCTTTCGTAGGAGGTAACTTTCACAATCCGACCCTGTGATCATATGAGAAACAGGAAACGAGCATGGACCTCTAGAACCTGGAGCAGGACAATGGGTTGGGGCTGCTATTGTAGGACAGGTTGACATACAGCCTGCTCCTAATGTACCAGTGAAGCATAAACAATTTCATGAAGCAGCAGTATGTGCCAAGGTCAGTGTGAACCACAAGTAGTGCAGGCCAAACAACAACAAAAACAGGCAGAAAAATAGCACTCTACAACCAAGCCTGAACATTGATAAAAACTGGACTGTTTAATTGAAAGAAGACAACAAACATCCTGGCTGACTGTAAGTGACTCTGGTGCTCTCCCAATCAAAGTTCACCTCACCCAGTATTCCCTCTTTTGAATAAAATGTTTTAAGGAAGTGCAAGATGAATTGACCACCAAAGAATCCCAGGCTTCCTGATAGCATCCACTCCAGAAGAAAGCTCCTCTGTCCTTAAACTCTCCCCACCTCCCCAAATACAATGTCACAATTCTCTATAAAATATATCTTTATAACACAGCCGATAGAAACAGAACCATTACTCCCTGGGATTTCCCTGGACTGCTGTGTAGAATACTCACAGGTTTTTTTCAAACACACCCACAAGCTTGGTTTTGGCATTGCTATTATCTGCAGGGCCCTGACAGAACCCATGAAATTGGAGAGAACTCTATGCAAGATGATCAATTTGGCCTGACAAACTCAGGAATGTTGTTATGAAATGCAGTAATCTGTGAGCTGAACCTAAAGAATGAGAAGTCGCATTGCAGGGATTAAAAAGAGGTTCATTTCAGAGGTAACCATATAGTCACCACCAAGTGTGAAAGAACAGGCACAGGGCTGCAGAGGGAGATGAACCAGGCCTGTCAAGTCTGGGGCTCAAATTACAGGAGCCAGAGGCAGGAAGGACTGTGTCTGCAGCCTCTCTTTGTGCAGGCATAGGTTCCTTGACAGCCTCAGCCAATCAGTGTTCAGCCCTGCAGACATTTGCAATGATCAATCCATCTTGCACTTCCTTAAAACTGAAGAAGTGGATAGTACACGAGCTCCATCTGAAAAGGTCAGCTGGGAGGACATTTAGGTGGAGCTTTGGGGCTGAATAATATCACGGCATTGTGGGTCACTACAAGACCATTTTCAGTGGATACAAAGAGATTGTTCCCGATCAGATCACCAAGTGGAACAACCTGTTCTTTTTTAAAATTTTTTTTATGAGTGCATAATAGTTTTACATAATGAAGGGATTACTTGTCACATATTCCTAGATACACATGAATCAGAAATATAATTTGGAGCTATGCACTTCTTTTTTATTTTAAAAGAAAGAGGAGACAGTGAGAGAGAGAGAGAGAGAAGCAATTTTTATTTAGTTTTTCATGTGACTTTTTATTTCTCACAAACTTTGTTGTGCATGTGGTGCTGGGGTTTGAACACGCATACTTGCGCATTGCTAGGCAAGTGCCATAACCACCAAACCCTGGGAAAACCCACAATTAACATGAGTGTGCCTTGTGGCAAGTTCCTCTCCGGACCTGCTGCTGCACAAAACCAGAGCAACAGTTCACAAAGAGTGGGGCATAAGCCTCATCACACATTGTGCCCAACATCCCCATGATCACTGAAGACAGGCTGGGTTTTGTTGCAGCTTTTGGGATAAGGTTTCAGGAGTTGGACTTGGCACCTGGTGGTGTTGCTGAGCAGTCCACTGCATCCTTGAAGCTAAGCCGTAGAGGTATATCTGTGGGTGGTAGGGTCCCAGATGTGTGTGGGTGGGCCAGAACAGACCAACCCATGTGCTGCACTGGGATCTGGAATCCTTGGTGGTGGGATGT
>PVKS010046486.1:0-13275 GCA_004027875.1 Aplodontia rufa
GCTGAACATTGCTTTTCCGCTTAGGTTCTCACATCCCTAGGGAGCCCTGTTCCAAGCTAATAGAAGTAAGCTCTTAAGTAGAGGATCTAAGCATGATTCAGCACATTTAAAAAAAGGATTTATACCCATTCTTAGAAGGACAACCAAAGGAAACAGGGTCTAAGGTCTAAACAATGGTATCTGCTTGCCCTTTGATCTTAGTTTAAGATCGCTTTGTTCAACTTTTTTGTTGAAATGCCACTGGATTTCACATTTAAATCTCTTTAGGAGGATATCTATTGCTTCTTTGAACCCCACTCTTGCAAAGTCTCTGATTTTTTTTTTTTTTTATTTTTTATTTTTTTTATTTTTTGCTATGAGTAGCATGCAGGCCTGAGATTTATTTTCTGCTAACAAAAATCTTCATTTGAGTACAGGCAGCTCAAATGAAAAATAGTACCTACTGATCCTATGTTTATGAGGGAAAGACAGTACAGTGGATCTGGTTACAAATTAGAGTAGGGAGTATTCCATTTTTCTTCTAATTTATGTTTCCCAGGAGTAATTTTGTCGAGAAGATTGCCAGTATTTTTAGTACAATAAGTTTCTTGTTTCTTGTACTAACACATACTGATTCCCTTTTCTGAGTATGATTTGAAGGGTTTTTTTAATTTCATTTAATCCTAGCATCTGGAAATCAACACCTCATTAATTCAAAGTAAGTAAGTCTGAAATGCAGAGATTTAAAGAAACATGTTACAACTTTTGTATAATGCATAATACCAATTAATATACGTGTGGATAACTAATGAAAAAAAGAGGCATTATTGATAGAACACTACAATCTGCATCAAACACCATGAACTTCAATCTTCTAAGTGTCTGCACTTCAGACTTTCCACTCGATAAAAATCAGGCACACCATGTCTGAAGAGTTGAAGCTTCCATATTAAAAATGTGGGTTATTGTCTACATTTTCATTAATTCAATCTTTTTGAAGCACCTGTCGTGTGTGCAGCATTAAGTTATGTACACAGGCTACTGTGGTGGATTAGTGTGACTTAGGCCTTTGAAGGATGACATCCTAGAGGGGACTCAAACAAATGAGTAAGCAAATTCCAAGAGAAAAAAAAAAGAAAAACCCCTTGTGATCAGCACAAGGAAGGAAATAAGAAGGGTGCTGGGGTTGTAAGGAAGAGGGTGGAGCGGCTCTAGTTTACATAGAGAAGCAGAGAAAGTCTCTCTAAGAAGGTGAATTTTAAGCTAGGACCTCAAGGACATTTCAGGACACTTCTCCAAGGTCACCAAATTGGCAGGCTTGCTTATTAGACTGCCAAGACATTTTTAGCAGAAAACAAATATAAAATGGCATCCGTGGACCTGATTACATGCAAGTTCACGAGCTCACCAGGGCACTCGGCAGACCAGTCACATCCCAAGGGAATCACCCAGACAGTTTTGAGCAAGCAATATAAACAACAATGAGCTGGTTGAATGACCAGCATTGGGCTATGAGAGAGAGATTCATCCTGTTGATTCATACTTCCTGATAGTTCTGCTGATGACAAAGCTCAGGGCGTTTTAAATGTATTTCATGAGTAAATTATTCCTCCAGGCTCAGAGAAGAAGCGTGTTTACAACTATGTAACACTTTCCCTTCTACCTCCAGCATTTGACTTTCTCAACCCAGTGGACACTCTTTCAAACTCAGTACTGCAACATTTATCTCCCCAGGTTCTTTAATAGGCGAGTCCTGTGACAGAACAGTTAACAGGACATTGACACCAATCAGGAAGTCTGTGGAATCCTCCTCACATCTTAGTTAGAGAATCCACACTGCTAAGCAATTACTTTCTTCAAATGAACTCCCTTTCTTCTGCTCAGAGCCATGGTAATCAGATTTTATCACATTTTATCCTCTCATTGTGAAATCCCCCCTTCCCACTGCTAAATAGATTAAGATTAAATAGAATTGCTTGACCGGAAGGTGGCATGGCTTTTGGCTTGGATTCTACTTACCTAAAAAGGTTTCTCCTTAAATTACCCCAGTGGAGTCCTGGACTGGACCTATAGTACATATAACTTATAGTCAGAAAGCCAAGTGGTGGGATATGAGGGGCTTAGGTGGGAGTTCCATATTAGCCTGTCCCAGATCTGAAATTGCACTATTGGTAAGTTCTGGAACTTTTCAGATCTTTAAAAATCCTTTACAAAAAAAGGAAAACCTCTTTAAGGAGATATTATGTTAAACCATTACCTTGGCAAAACTAGTTGTCAACCAGCTTCAAACAGTGTGACTCAGAAGGACTGTGTACCCGTAGACCACAAAAGGTCAGAAAAGCAAGGAACCAGGGGAATTTGGAAGTCACTAGGCACAACAAACATCACTGTACTTGACAAACTTGCCTCAAGTCAGCTCACAAAATTTCTAATACCACCCTTGGCAATGGTTCCTGAACCCTGGAATCATTGGGGCATCTTAGAAGCAAAAATACTGATTCCTTTTACCCCCACATGTTCTGATTAAATTGAAATTGAGTACAGCCTGGGTATTAGGATTTTTTAAGGCTCTCAGGTAATTCTAATGAACAGCTAGGTTTGGAAGCTTTGTTCTTCATCTCTTACTGGGATGATACATTTCCTGAGACATCAGGAATCAGGATCTTCTGTGCCAGAGATTCTTGATCACGGTAACACATTTGAAAAATCTAAGACACTTAGGGGGAGAAAAAAAGGCTGCTTGAGCCCCACCCTCAAAGATTCTGATGCAATCACTCTGGGTCTAGAAAGGAGCCCCAGCATTCCTGAGTTCAAGCTCAGTGGTCCAAGCTCAGGAACTGTTTTCTCTGAGACTGTAACATGATTCTCTGTAAAGGTACCAGTCTTCCTTCACATTTATCCAGGTTAGGAATACTGGCAAAAGGCAAAAATAAATAAATAAAATAAAAATAATAATAATAATAATAAAATAAAAGATAAAATAAAATAAAATAAAATAAATCCCCAAAAGTTGTCAGAAAACTTAGGGAAGGGAGTCTTGGGGGAAGGAACAAAGGGTGGAATTTAGATCTGAAGAAGCAAAAAAGCTAGAATAAAGAACAGTGCAGTCCTCTGCTGCCCGTCTACATCCCATCCCACCCTCCCTACCACTGGATTTTATTGACTGGCATGAGAGAGAATTTCCTTAGACTGCTTCCTGGAGCTGGCTCAACCTTGGATTTGATTCCAATAAATTGTGAAAATTCTTGTCCAATCAGATCCCCTGGCAGTGCAAGTAGCCAGATTGGCAGGCCCTACACCTCCACTCCCTGTGAGATTCTGTTTCATGAATTTCCCAGGAGGATTTTTGCACCACTTGGATGCCAATCTTCCAGCCTCTGCACCATCCCCCCACCTCCTTGGTTCCTACCCCTCACTTCTTATCCCCCCTAAGCTCAGCAGAATTAAGAATGATAGATAGATACACTTGTAAAGTAACCGCCCAGATATTTTACACGGGAATCATTCAAGTAAATAATACGGTTAAATGACAGTCGTCTTGGAAGTGGCTTGGAAACCTGTGTGCTACTTTGGCAAGTCCCTATTAACCCATTCTGGGGCCTGGGTCACGCGCCTCACACGGGACAGGAAGCTCGCAGAGATGCACTCCACAGCGCTGCTGCACCCAACGGGCGTGGTTACTGCATCCCCTATATCCCTGTCTACACTGAACTGGATCAGTTTATGAATGAAAGCAGCATAAATCAGAAGCTTTGATTCCAAGATAGTCCTTCTCACGACCTTCACATTTACAGTCGAGAAAACTTAAGGGGGAAATAAGGCGATGTGACTCTTTCGGGATTGCCACTGAACATTTGTGGCAGAGACCGATTTAGCCGCCCTTGAATTTCCATTCTGTTGCCTGGCAACGGGCTCAGACCAGCTCAGCGCCCAACCCCGACCCTATCCCGCACCCTTTCTCGCCCTAGCAGATTGGGCAGCCTTGATTAAAGCTTCAGGCTTTGGGGACAAAGGCAAAAGGCACGTGAGAGAGGGCTGGGATCGGGCTCGCCTTCCGCGGTCCTGGCCCGACCTTCCTCTGGAACCAAAGCCTTGCCTTCCTCAGTACCGCGGATTCCTCTTAAATCACTCATGTCAAGTTTTCAAAGTCCTCAACTCCTGTCGGATTCCCTAAAAGTCGCGGTGGGAAAACTGACACTCCAAGAGTCAAAGGGGCAAAAGAAGGCAGTCCCGGAGGGGAGAGTGTGCTGAGGAAGAGCCTTCTGCTTCCCGGGAAGGCCACACTAGGGTCGAACTTTGAAAAGCACAGAACGTGCTCCGGCCGCCGGTGAAGACGTGCTCGCCGGGGATAGCACAGCGGAGCCCAGCCCCAGCGCGCCCAGTCCCGCCCCAGCCGCACCAGGCAGCAGAGCGCAGCTAGACCAGCGACTGGGGGAGCGCACCAGCCACCTACTGCCGCGCAGGTGGCAAGAGCGCAGCCCGCTGGTTCCCGCATCCCCGAGGCGTTAGGCGGGGACCTACAAGCCGAGGGCTCCTTCACCCCTTCACACCACCACCACCACCCTGGGCCCGAGAAACTGGAAAAGTGGGAGATGATCTCGTCGTTAAGTTACCCCAAATTCTTACCCAGGTTTACAAAGCTCATGACCATGTCAGCGTCGTTGAGGAAGGCGCTGTCCTGCGCGCTGGTCAGTGGGGACGCGCCACCGCTGCCGACAGGTCCGGGGGCCAAGAGGCTCTTGTGGTTGAGGGTGTGTGCGGCGCTGGCAGACGGCTGCCGGAGCTCGGACAAGCTGACCCCTCCGTGGGGCCCTGGATGTCGCCTGTGCCCCTCCGACGCCCCATCCTCATCGTCGTCTGTGGAAAGGGCGTTGTACAGATCCAGCATGAAGAGGGGCGCGGACTTTAGCCGTCCGGGAGGTGGCTCCCCCCGAGGCGTCTGCTGCTGCGGGAGCGCTGGGGGCAGTGGCTGCTGAAAGCCATGCAGGGGCCGGGGACGATGTGGGAGTCCCAGCACCGAGAGGATCTCCTTCTGCATCTCACGTTTCTCGTGCGTCTTGAGCCTCCGGTAGAGGAAACCAGAAGAAGAGGACTGCGGCGGCGGCGGCTGGTGCTCTGCACCGATGGGGCTCCCGCCGTCCGCGAGCAGCTGACCCCCGGCAGCGGCCGCCGCGGCTGCTGGCAGGGGCGGCCGCAGTGGCGGGGGTCCGCAGCAGCTGCACAGCAGCCCCCACCACCAGCACAGCCACTGAGCCCTCCGCCCCAGCCCCGGCATCCCCGCCCGGCAGGGCTGCCTCCGCGGGCTCCGCGAGGCGTCGAGCAGCTGTGCGAGGCTGGAGAGCGGCTGCTGTGGCCCTTGGCGTGAACAGCCCCCGCCACCTCTCGGCGGGCTCGCTTCCCCTTCCTGGCCCTCAGTCCTTATCTCTCATGGTCCTCCGGTGAGCCCCAGTAACCCAGGCTGGAAGGAATGCTAAGGAGCGATAGCTAGAGCGCCGCACTCCGTGCAGGTCTCTAGAGACGCAAGTCCAGGCCAGGTGTGTCCAAGTCAGTACTGCACTGCAACTGGTGCCCTCGCCCTTGGGCGGGTCACGGCGCGGTCACTCCGGGGCCTCGCTGCCCGCACACGTGCGCTGCCCCGAGCCCTCCCCAGTGGCTAGCTGGATGGGACCCGGGGAGACCGGGAAACGGGGCCTCTCACGAGCTGGGGGCGACGTCCCGCATCATCCCAGAGCACACCCCTCTCCGATTAGCAGGACCACGGTGAAGTTTACTCCGCCGCAGGCCCAGGCTGTGTCTACAGGCGTCCCGAAACGCCAGTCTTCTCCGCAGGATTAACTTCCTCCTTGTTCACAAACTCCGCGCCCCTCCGCCCTGGGGCACAGCCTCTCCCCCTCAAAAGCTCCGCGCGCCGCGCGCCAGCCCAAGTGGAGGCGGCGAGGATCTTGCTTTCCGTTCCGTGCTCTCTCGGCTGCCCAGAAAACCCCGCTCGCAGAGGGGACGGGAGGGAAGGGGACCCGCGCGCCGAGCGGCGGCTGCGGAGTCGGCGCCGGAATTCGCAGCCTCCCGCCTCCCTGAGCTGCGCTCCCCGCAGCGGCCAACGTGGGCTTTCAGCTGCGCGTCTAACTCAGGTACCGCACTCCAGCCCCCGGGACTCCCCGCCCTCGTGGGTAACCGACAGGCTGACAGCCAATGAAGAGGCGAACCTCGCGGGCTATTTAAATAGGCCCGCCCCTTCTTTCACCCTCCCCTCCCGAGAGGCGTGCCTCGGCGGCGGGTAGGTTTCAAGTACCGAGAATTCTTGGAGGCACCCGGGGAGCCGCGAGGTACCAAAGGAAAAGAGGTCATTGCTAGCAATGATCTGAAAGCCCCGACCTGAACTTATCTCTTTTACTGTCAAAGTCAAAGGCCTAAGTTGTGTCAAACACAAGTAAACGCAGCTACTAAATCAATTATTCCTGAAATAATTGAGGAAGAAAAGAAAAACCATCGTTTTCCCATTCCTTCCTTAGTTTCTCTTATTGATGTAATGTAGGCGTTTAGCAGACACGTGGCTTCCAAAGGCAGCTGCTGGAAGTTGGGACACACCCTCCCAGGAAGCTGCTCACTAACTGGCCGCAGAGAGGGCCAAATATAAGCCAGACCAGAGCCCTGAGAGTTTCGGGTCAAATATGTTGACTTATCTCTTCATTTGGGCTTTGAAAGAGGGTGTGATCTGCTAATACAATAGGAAGGCCACCCCTAACTTCTTGGAAATGTTCAGTGCTTCTTCAGTTTGTCTGCTTATGTTGCATTTTAACTTTTTGAAATTCAGTAGTTTACACAGTGCAAAATAAATCGTGAGGAGAGGTGGTAAAGATAAGTGTAGTAAAGAAAATGACTTGACATGTGTCCTGAAGTGGGGGAGTGATAAGAAGACCCTGAAACACACGGTGCTGTGAACTTTAGACAACACCAACAACATTTGCCAATAAGGCTGCAAATTCATTTGCTTGCCCCTATCCGAGAATGCCCAGTTATCTATGGACGCTAGAAGCAAATTTGCTTTAAATTATGTTCCTTTTCCTGGGGAAAAGTGTATGGATTAGAAAGCATAAACTGCAGTTTGCTAATCTGGCAGCCTCAGCTCATATGGTCCAAGGTATTTGGGAGTGAGACCAAATACAGACTATGAGATTCACAGACTTCTGAGATCATGGTGTTTCTGCTGGTCCAAATCTTACAAACATTCCTATCTTATTTCAAAGACTCTGTTTTGAGTGAGCAAGGATCTTAACCTCCAACAATCCACTGAATCCTTCTTTCTGGTTTTACGTGGGTCTGGGCACAGGGGTCATTTAGGACATCTAATTCTACAAATGTCCTGGAGCTGTTGATTTCAGGCCACACAACTTCAGCAACCCTATGAACGCCAGTCTTTCACCATCTACAGGGATTCTTTTCATTCCAAAAGAAAAAAAAATCACTACCTGGTCCGGAGCCCTGTCCAGAACAAGTTACAAACATAAAATCATTGCCATGCTGGCTACAGCAGCCACAAGCTCTACCCAGAAGATCTGAGATCTCAACAGTATGTGTAGAAAGGGGTGTGATTTCAAGGACCTCCTTTCATAAAACCTAGTTGCCCTTTCTTCATAAGTCTTCTGGTGAAATACATGCAAGTAAAAGAAGCTTCAAGCTGTGAAAGCAGTGGAAAACTAAAAACCCTTGAGCATAGATGGGGACACTTCATAGTTATGCCATTAGAAACACAAAATCAGGTTGTAACCTGCCTGCTGCATATGCATCTTTGGGGATAAATCTAGTGCAAAACGCATACAGATATACACACCTATGCCATCTCCCCCTTTTCTTAGACACTTAGTTAGGGGGAGACAGAACCAGGTGACATGCATACACTTAGTGGTACGTTATCAATTAAATATCTGATCAGAAGCCCTGATTCAGGTCTGATATGGGCTTTCCACCCCCACCAAGATGAACTTTCAGTTTTTGTGAATAGTGCTAGAGTGTAAGAGGATGCTAGAATAAGCGGGTGCCTGCAGACAGCCCACGTCTCCCTTATGAGCCAAGGGAGGACTGAAAACTACATCAAGTGGGGCACAACAATGATCATGAAAATGGTGGCATGCAACTGAGGAATGTGTTCTGATAGCCCAACTGCATGCTCCCAACTGTACTCACCATGTTTGCCAGGAAACACCCTAGCAAGCCTTTGTAACCCTCTGGGACCAAGGGGCTGAGTAAAGAGGATAAGTTCTAAGGTACAGCAATCTGAAGTTGGACCACTGCTGCTCCAAATCAACTGGGGTGCTGGGTGGAAAAAGAGCCCTTAACCACTACCTCATCCACACCCCCATCAGACACCCCAGTGCTCCTCAGAAGTCTCAGAAGAGAGGGCTAGGCAAAGGTCACACGTGATTCAAGAAGGTGGGACATGATGGATTTGAAGGCAGAGGGGAGATCTGGCTTCAGAGCTTAGCTGGAATGAGTGAACCACCTCAAGAAAATAAGAGGTAACTTCGCCCCCTGCAGGACACCAAAATATTACCGTCCCTTCCTCTCTCAGCTCTGGACAAGCTTCATTAAGTTCTCTGTATGGGACTCTAAAACATCTGAAGGGAAAGAAGAGGAATTCGTTCAAGAAGCCAGCTGTAGGAGCCAATCCATAGCCAACATCTGGTTGCTTGGCTGACATTTCATGCAGATGGCATTCAGTTTCTGGAAATAGGTCGCCTGTCCCACCCCTGCTCTACCTCATGAAGAAGTGAGGAATCCTCACCCAAAGTAGAGGCCATCTCATGCCTGCAGTGACACTGGGGACAGGGTGGGAATCCTGTACCCACGTGTTTTTAAGGCATAGTGCAATTTATACAGAAAATTCTTTAGAATGCACTTGATTTATTTCTTATAGCTTATACAGAGGTTTATGTTATACATTTATAGCACACTTGACCAACTAATTTCTATTTTGGAAAGATAACTACTTATTAACTAAATATGTTGAATACTCTATACCGTATACTTTCCTGTGAATTATATCATTAGCAATAAACTACAACTACAGCTTGACTTTAAATTAAATCACACATTGGCCCCATTCAACTGACTTTCCTAAAGTGGTAACTTGCTGCTTTTAGAATTAATTTCATATAAAAATTTTCAAACTATGTGGCTATGGTGTTTAAAAGCCTGTGGGTCTAGCTTCCTTGAATCCTAGGGAAGCTCCATTTGAAAACTAAATTTTCATTATGATAATTAGCGTATGGATTGGAATATTTTAATATTAATTTCAAAATATAATAATCTGCTCCACTTTTAAAAATATCAATTGGAATTTGAGCGAAAAAGAAATACGTTAAGTAAATGTTTGCAGAGTACGAGAAATAAAAATTTGGACGTTAAATAAATACTGCTTCTGAAAGCTACACCTGTAAGGCAGCCTCCAAAATATGTGTTTTATCCAAAAGTCTTGTACATTTACATTCACTTACTCTCCCTTCACTGTCTATTCAAAAATGCTGGGCATTCACACTTCAGAATATCCAAGTCATCATATTTTCCTACTCATGAAGGACATCTGGTGGCAAAGTGAAAAACTAATACATAAATCTGTTTCCAGAGATTTTTTTTTCCACACTGTAACCCAAATAGCAAATCTGTTACTTGTGTGTGTTTCGGACTCTTCCCATAAGCTCAGATCTCGCGGATTTAGGCTGTCTACATAATATTAAGCAGCAAAGTATTTCAAGACATCCAAATGACTAACTCATTTTTAAAATCTGTGTTGGATAATGGATATGTGCAAACTAAGTGTTCAATTTTTTTCTCTTCTTTTTTTTTAACTGAGCAAAATAATACTTAACACATTCCCATGGCCAATTTTACTATCCCTAAAGAGTTTTGTTCCAAGAAAGCATTGGTTTCTTGGCTGGGCTGGGTAAGGCATGAGGTTCCCTGGACTTTGCTGGCCTCTGAGCTTCACTCCATTCTGTGACCAGCTCTGCACTCATGTCACAGATACGTCTCAGTATCAATCAGGCGGTTACATGAAAATATGTCACACTGTGCTACAAATCCCTTTAACTAGCAGATCCATAAACAGTAGCCAGGGAAAACCACACTGAGTAAATCCAGTGAGAATGAAAATCATGGACTTTCAGCTTTCAAGGAGGAAGAGAAAGATTACTCAGTCTGCACTCATCATCCATCCATTCATTCATTCAAAAAAGATTTGAATGCCCACCGGGAAATGCTCTATTCTTTGGGGCATCGAACAGTCAGAGACCCCAGCCCTATCCTAGATTCTAGATAGGGAGATGGATGATAAGCAAAATATGAAAATATATTGTGGTAGGTAGGATGTCAGCTGCCATGATTTTGGCCCCAGGTGTTTCATCTATGAAAATGTGATGTTATGTTACAAAGGGGACTTTACAGATGGAACTGAAATTGCTAAACAAGTGTGCTTAAAATAAGAAGATTATCCCCATTATCCAAGAGGACCCAATATAATCCCAAGCAAAGAGGAAGGCAGAAGAAATGCACAGCCTGAAAGGGACTTGATTCAATTTGTTGGCTTTGAAGATGAAGAGGCTACAAGCCAGGGAATGTTCTGGAAGCTAAGAACAACCCCAGCTGATAGACAATAAGAGGACAGCAATCAGGGCTGGAATGGTGGCTCAGCAGTTGGAACACTTGCCTGGCATGCACAAGGACCCAGGTTCAAAACCCAGCATCACATACACAACTAAGTGTTGGAGAAACAAAGGCCAAAGGAAAAAATAAATAAAATTGATTCTCTCTCTCTCTCTCTCTCTCCCTCTTCTCTCTTTAAAAAAATAATAATTCAGTAAGTGGTTTGCATATGATCTGTGTACTTTTCTGTATGTTGTATCACAATTAAAACGTTGGTGGAAAAGTAATTAAGCAAAGGAAGTGCAATAGCAACAGAGAAGTGTGAGACAAGATGATCATTCGAGGGTTATGAACAGAGGAGGGATGCGAACAGACTTAATTTTTAACAGAATCTCTCAGGCTACTGGGTTGTGAGTAGACTCTAGAACTTCTAGGGCTAAAACCAGAAGATCAGCTAGGAAATTATTGTTCATGGTCAGACAGGAGATGATGGTGGCATAAATAGACTCTCAGAGTGAAGCAGCAGAGGCAGTGAAAAGTGGTTGGATTCTGGAAACATTTTTAAAGACAAAGCTCAAAGCCCAGAAGATGTGCTAGCTACATATAGGAACAAGTCATGCCACAACCTCTCCCCTGTATAGGACATCTGCACAGAGCTGGGGTGATGCTGTGAATTTACTGAAGGCTGAAGTAAAGAGTGTTCAGGCCCTAATGATTGTGATCATGCCGAGGAGGCGGTGAGGGGCTTTAACCAAACATAATCTCTATCAGCACCCAGACCTTAAAAACTACTCGAAATGAACATTCAGAGGTATGCTATGCAAGAGTAGCTTCAAGATAAGTCCCTCAAAGCTATTAGGGAAATGTAAATCAAAACTACACTGAGATTTCTTCTCAGTCCAGTCAGAATGGCAGTCATCAAGAATTCAAATAATAAATTCTAGAGATGATGTGGAGGAAAAAGGAAGACTTTTACGCTGTTGGTGGGATTGTTAATGGTACAACCGCTGTGGAAATCAATATGGAGTTTCCTCTAACTATGAGGCATGGAACCACCCTATGACGCAGCTATGCCACTCCACAGCATTTGTCCTGAAGAATCAATTCTTTCATACTACAGTGATACACGCATGCCTATGTTTGTAGCAGCACAATTCACAATAGCCAAATGATGGAACTAGCCTAGGTGTCCACAGCAGATGAATGGATAAAAAAATATGCTACATACACAATGGAATTTTATTCTGTCATAAAGAAAAATGAAATGATGTCATTTGCAGGAAAATGGATGGAACTTAAGACCATTGTGTTAAGCAAAATAAACCAAACTCAGAAAATCAAGTGTCACATGTTTACTCTCCTTTGTGGAAGCTAGAGAGGAAACAGGAAAAGAAAGTGGGGGTAGGGGAGAATCTCACAAAAAATTGAAGAGAAATCAGTAGGGTAGAGAGAAAGGGCGAGGGAGACGGAGGAGGGGAAGGAAAGGGGAAATACAGGGGAACGGCTTTGGTCAAATGCTATTATTATATTGTGTGCATGTACAAATATGTAACCACAAATGCCATTATTCTGTACAACTATAATGCACCAATAAAAAAGGTAGTAACTTGTGTGAGTGTGTGTGTGTGTGTGTGTGTGTGTGTCTTGCTGGGAATTGAACCTAGGTCCTCATGCATGATGGGCAAGTGCTCTCCCACTGAGCTAAATCCCCTGCCCCTTTACCCCTTTAAATAACCTTTCAATATAACTACTTAGGATTTCCTAAGTAGTAATATCATAACTCCTTTTCTGAATGTAAAATCTCCTCCAAGATATGAAATTTGGCCTTTAAGAATTAGCTTTAAAAGGACTCCTATAAGCTGGACGCTGTAGTGCTCACCTGTAGTTCTAGTACTTGGGAGGCTGAGGCAGGGGGATCCTTTGACTCCATGAATTTGTGACCAGCCTGGGCAACATGGTGAGATCCCATCTCAAAAATAAATAAATAAATAAGACCCCTATAATGTGGTATCCTAGAGGTGATACTGGAGCAGAAAAAAAATGATATGAAGGAAAATTATGTTTTTTTAAAGAGAGGACAGTGAGAAAGAGAATCAATTTTATTTAGTTTTTTATGTGGCTTTTGTACACAACACTCGGTTGTGTACGTGGTACTGGGATCCGAACCCACGTCCTCTTGAATGCTAGGAAAGAGCTGTAACCAGTGAGACACAGCTCCAGCCCCAAGAAAAAGATATTGAGTTAATGGAATTTAAATTATGTATGCAGTTCAGTTAAAAAATAATGTATTCAGTATGGAGAATCCTTAAAAAACTAGGGATGACTCCACCATACGACCCTGCTATTCCACTCCTGGGTATCTTTCCAGGGGACTTAGAATCAGCACATTACAGTGACACAGCAATATCGATGTTCATAGCAGCACAATTTACTAATGCTAGGCTATGGAAACAACCCCGATCTCCCTCACAGGAAGAATGGATCCAAAAACTGTGGTACATTTATACCATGGAATATTACACAGCAATTAGAAACAATGACATTGCAACCTTCGAGGGTAAATGGATGGTTATGGAAGAGATCATGATGAGTAAAATCAGCTTAACCCAGAGATCTAAGGGTCGATTGTCTCCACTCATCTGTGGAGGTGGGGACTAGACC
>PVKS010046487.1:0-13271 GCA_004027875.1 Aplodontia rufa
GTAGGGAAGGGGATGGGGAGGGGGGAGGGTATATGAAGAACTCATAGGAGTCTGGTGATTGGGAAGATGGGGGAACCATTCCAGAAGCTGATGTTATTCCTACACTAGATACCCATTTAACACATGAGTTCTTCTGGGGGAAACGGCAATAAAAGAAACCCATAGTAGCTTATCTGTGTGTTAGCATCACCCCTGGTTAACAAAGTTTACACATATTGATTGCTACTGTTTTGACAATGTTTCCCCCTCTTCTGTATCCTGTATCGCTATATACTTCTATTAAAAGTGGAAAAAAAAATAAAAGAGAGATTTTCCAAAAAAAAAAAAAAAAAAAAACAGAATCTGATATAGAACAAGTTAAACTCCACTCTTTTATAAAAAATCATTATATGTCCTTATGAGATATGCACCTAAACAGAACCAGTTAAATATAAAATCAATAATTTAAAAACTTACCAAAAGTATGTGTATGAAATTGCCGGTAGAGAATGATTTTTTCACAAAATATAGGAAAATACTTAAGTCAACCAGTTGGATGAATATTGAAATGTACAAATTGATAAGCAAATTCTTAGTACTCTAAGACTCAAGAGCCAAGTTTGAGTTCAATAAAAAAATATGTTTAGTAGCACTTGTGTGTGATTTTGTTTAACTTGTGGACAAAGACTTCTAGACAAGCGCAAAAAATAAATGTTCTTTTGCAAATCAGAAATCATTGTTCAATATGAGTTTTGATACATAAAAGTAGAAATGTACCTAAGACAGCTAAAAGAAATATGATATTGATAACTAAAAAGTTTGCTTCTAATTTGAAGTTGATAAAAGCGCACAGGTCGTGAGAATCTTCGCTAGACTGATTCAAGATTCCAGTTTTCATATTGAAATGCAAGAAGATAGCTTTTCTTTTTAAAGGCTTCTGTCTTCAAAAATGATATGTGGAATTGAAGATGTATCTTACTGTGTTTTGATCATTTTTTAACTGATATTTACGTATCCCACATGTGTACTATGTCTGAGAGTGAGAATAGGGTGCCAGCTATTGAGAAACAGGCACATCCATCGACCACAAATGTGGTCCAAAAATGAAATAACTAGAAGAAATTAGATGCCAAATTATCTTGAGTGAATTGTGAAATCCTCCTAAGTATTTCTTTAATTCAAGTGGATATAGAAGCCACCCCTCAAAAGAATTTTAGGGAAATGGGACAACTAAATTAAGCCTCAGTTCTTTTACAAAGAACATCTTTGAGATGGACAGCAAAGGAATCATGATGGGAAATTCCTTAAATAAAAATTCAATAACTTTTCAAAAAGAAAACATGTTGATTGACAATCAACTGTTTCCTTTGAAGAAACAGTCTTCAGAAGATCAATAGGAATGAATGTACCTCTGTGACAGCAATTTACATTGCCCATATTGCAGGAAGATCCTCACAAATTGACAATCCTCCCAAAAATGAACCTTCAATTCAAAACTGAAGATTTGAATGGAATATGTGATGTGCATTCCACATCACCACAGGAACAGTTCATTATTACAGAATTTTCAGAGTGTTCACAAGGCACATGATAGGGTGTTACTATTCTGTATTCAAACAAACATTTTTTTACATATCCATGTTTTATGTTTAAGAGACTGTGTCTTATTTCAACAACCAAATTCTTGTTCCTCAAATTAGCATTCTGTTTCTGAAATAAGTCAAATACACTGGAACAATCTATCCTCATATATTTTGATCCATCCTAAAATGTCAGGGGGCAGAATAGAGACATACTAACAGAGTAGCAAAATGACTATATTCCTACTTTGAAAGAACACCCCTAATTTTTCTCAGTATTCTTGAATTTGTACACAGTTATATAAATGAAATCTCTTCTCGATTCCAAATAAAATATATTAAAAGTTGTTTTATATCATGTGAAATATTTTCTGGTGTGATGAATTGTCTGATTCCATCTCTGTATTTGAAATTTGAAAGGAAAGCTGATTTCAAAGTTTAATTCAGTTTTATCCAATCTTTTTAGTTAAAATTTCCTTCTCCATCACTCTACTCATGAGCCTAAATCTCTTTCATGACACTCCATAGCCGAGTTTGAAGAAGACTAAGGGTAGGTCGTCTAAAAATTATGCGAGAAGAGGAAATTTGGGTTTGAGTCCGTGTCTTCACACATGCCAGATCCCATTCAGGAGGAGGGCAAGATGGTAGACTGAACATATCTGCACATACAAACTTCGGTTCTGCTAGTGAAACCTGTGTTCTACTGCATGTTTCTGCTGGCTTCACCAGGGTTTCCTCATGGAAATACAGTGATTTGTAGGTTGCTGTGATCCCAAACCAATTCAGAAATTTTTAAATATTGATAACTTGAAGAAAGCCAGTTTTCACAAAGCATATTGTAAACTAAGCAACAAAAAGGCCATAGAAATGCGACCAAAGAGAATTTTCCATCTAACACCAAACTCAACCTTTGAAATCTCATCTTTGTGTGAAAAATCAAATCTTGTTTCTAGACCATCTACTAACTGGTGCTTATAGATAGCTGAATGTAGAACACAATAGAGTATGAGCATTGTGAATCAAATTTGCTTTGAAATGTTGAATGTGCTGGCAAAATGACCTTCCCTCTGGAATTGCCAATAGTTCACAAATCACCCATATTTTGAAAGCATTGCAGAAACATCACTGGAAATCTTTGAATCACATAGATCCGTTGAGGGATGAAACAATTATGGCAAATAAGTGCACAGATGAAAATAGAAATATTAAAGAAGCTTGTTCTATCATGGCATGTTTCTGGGGCCTGCACCAGTGTTTTACATGAAGGACAGTAGTTGTTAGTTTGACCAGATACAAAAGTACCTCAGAAATTTATTTCAAGCAAGTAGTTTGGACACAGTCAGCATTCATGTGACATAAAATAATGTACATAGAAATATTGCCCAAATATTCTTTTTCACCTGCAAAATAAGAAGAGAAAAAAGAAAAACCAAACACATAAATACTCAGCTGTTCTCAAATGAAACCTTACTTCTATCAACTCCAAATAACTACAATTTTAGAAATAGTTACAGGAGGAACAATACAGATTATGACAAATGGGAATTAATTGTGCATTGCAAAGTTAAATGTGCTAGCACAAAATGGAATTTTCATGTGGAAATTTAATCAGTACATAATACATTAATTTTTAACAACTTGCAGATACACCTATAGTAATTATTACATAGGAATAATCTTCTGGGATGATCAATAGTAGAAAACATCAGCCCATATAAAATTGGTTGACCTAGTAATAACTATTCTGCTACTACAGGTTTCTGGTGGCTTCACCAGTGTTTCATTATGGAAACACAGTGAGTTATAGGTTGCCGTGACACCAAAATATCTCAGAAAATTTCTGAAATTGGTAGTTTGAAGAAAGCCACTCACCTCAAGTCATATTGTAAAATGTGGGCTTTGGTAAGTAGTTTGCTTTTCAATGTTGAATGTGCTAGCAAAAAGTCTTTTTTATCTAGACTTTCAAACAGGTCACAACTCATACAATCCGAGAACATTGCAGATAACTCATTGGGTATCTTGAATCACATTAATGTGTTGAGTGATGAAACAACTTGAGAGAATTAGTACTCATAAGATCTTTGGTACTACTGGAGAAAGCTGTTCTGGTTCTGCATGTTTGTGGGGACTTTGCCATTGTTCTCTACTGAGAAACTGCGATTCTTAGGTTCCCCAGTTCTAAGCATAAATCAAAATTTTTTAGATAATGTGAACACAGACAATTTCCAAAACTTGTATTTGAAAATGAGTAGAAAATTGCTGTGACATGCCACAAATGGACCGTTTTGCATGACAAAACAAAAAAAAGTGCTGTTTTCAAATGATATATATTTCAACAAAATTAAATGTTGCTTCTAGTTACGCCAAACCTAGTGACTGTAGCTAGCTGAAGGAGGAACACTAGTTTTTGGTCATTTGGAATTAGGTTTGCATTTGGAGGTTGAATGTGCTAGTAAAATGATTTTCTTGCTGGAACTTCAAACCTTACACTCTACACACATTATCAAAACATGGCATAGTCTCTAAGGAAATTACTTCACCACAAGGTTAATAGTAGTGGTTCTTAGATTGCCTTGATCCTACAGTATCTTTGATACTTATGTGAAATGGGTTGTATGAAGAAATTGGGCTTCCTCAAGACACATTGAAAACTAAAAAGCAAACATGCTGGAGAAATACCAACCAAATGACACTGCCTTCTAGCTCATAACAGCCTCTTTCAAAAGGGTATGAATCAATTCCGGAATACAACTGCATTTAGTAAATATGATGCTGCTAGTGAAATATTCATTGGCATATTTTTCCATTGGATTTACTCTTTTTTTCTCTTTAAATTGTAGTTATTGTAAAGTTCCAATGTTCCCAAAGTAAGTGAAGAAAGAATGTTAAACTGGTGTTGGAAGAAATCTGATTTCCATAAGCAACATTGAAATCTTATTAGTAAACCTAGTGATGAATTAAGATAAACTGACCTTTCCCTCTAGAAAAGAACTATCCCTCTCATCTGGCATATCTCTTTGCAAAGGTAAAACATTCTGTGAGCCATCCAAATAAGTGCTTCTAGTTAGTTGAAGGAGTGTAAAAAGTTAGAGACCTTTGTGATATAAAACATAAACATCTAGTTAACATTGAACATAGAAAAATGGCTGAAAGAAATTCCTAGATGGATGCTGACAGTGCAAAATGTACAGAAATGGTCAAGGTCATTGTGACTATTTGTGTGAAGGAGCCCTAAGGAGCTGCCAGTTTCAGATATGGATAGTTTGGCTCCCCACCCCCATAGCATGCAATGCTAGCCTTCCAAGTGCAACTTTAAGCAGAGAAACTTATATTTGCTGTCTGTGTTCCTTGCAGAAAGACCCCCCTTTTAAGCCTATTTGTAAGCATGCCAACATTTTCTTTTAAAAACAGCCTTCTTGAGTCACTATGGGAAGCTTCTTTCCTTTGAGCATTAGCCTTGGTGCACCTGCCTGTTTCTTCTCTTTCTCTTCTCTTTTCCCAAAATCATCTTTTCTTTTCTCCTCTGCTCTCTGGTGGTCTCACTCTATATAGATAACTGCACCCCATAACAGGAGGGACAAAATACAGTGTAGGTTTTGCAAATGAAGTTTTCCATTCAAAATCGAACACATTTGCTCAAAGTCAAATTGTTCTATTTTCACACATTCTAAACCACTGGCACAAACTAGTAAGCGTAGTAATCCAATCACGAAGACCTTTTAAGAATCAAATCTACTCTGGAAAATAAGTGCAAATATGAACTTGGGTATTGCTATTAAACTATATTCTGGGACTGCATGTTTCTGCTGCCTTCACCAGTGTTTACTCATTGGAACACAGTGATTCTTAGTGTACCCAGATCCACGAGCAAAACAGGAATTTATTTTAAACAGGCAGTTTGTACAGAACCAGTTTTCACAAGCCATTTTGTAAATTAAGTAAACTCCTTCAATGAAGTGCCCTAAATGTTCATTTATGTCTACGAAATGTTCCAGGTTTTTTCAATGGTTCTATGTTGCTGGATATGGTAACCTTGTTCTATGCTATCCAAATAACTAATGATTGTATGTAGGTGAGGCAGGAACACTACAAAGTGTGGACATGGTATTAAAGTGCATTTCAACATTGAAAATGTTTCAAAATATGTTTTCCTATTGGAATTTCAAGCAGTGGAGTATACATGCATTATTAAATAATGCCAGATAATCCTACAGTAATCATCACATTAGAAAGAACTTTTAGAACAGAATCAATTCTCAAAAAATATCAACACATATGAAATTTGAATCTCCTATTGAAATCTGTTCTGTTACTGCATGTTTCTTCTGGTTTTTATAGAGCATTTTTACTGAAATGGAGGGATAGATAGGGAGTACATATGCAAAGAAACAGAAACTTATATGATCCTGGTAGTTTTAAGAAATTCAGTTTGCACAAAATGTATTGAAGAATAATTAAAATATCGGCAGCTGAAAAATGCCCCAAACAGGCCTTCCCTTCAGTGAAAAAGAAATCCTTTCAAAAAATTTGGTTTTCTGCAACTGGAAACCTTGGTTCTGGGAACACCAAATAAGTATTTGTTCAAGGGTATTAAATGAGGAAAAAAATGTATGCATTGTATATTGTTTGCTTTTAAATGTGGAATGTGCTAGCCCATAGACTTTTTTCTTTGAAACATCACACACTTTACTCTTTAACATTAACAGGCAATGGCACCTATTGCTCTGGGGAGTTACTGAAATATAAGGAGATTTTTGAGATTCAAATCAACTCAGAAAGATAAGTGCATATATGTTCTTTGGTATTGCTGCTGAAAAGGTCCTGACACTGTATGTTCTTCCTGGATTCACCAGTGTTTTCCTATTGAAACACAGAGATCCCTAGGATGCCTAGGTAATAAACATACTTCAAAATGTTAAGGGAAATATTACATGGAAGTTTGAAGAAAGAAAGATCCCATAAGCCACTTCATGAAGTAAGTAAAATCTACAGGGAAATCCACAAAACTGACGTGCATGTGTAGAAGAAAAAAATAGTTTTTTAAAAGGCATCAGCATCTGAAATCGAAAAAATTGCTTCTAGGCACTGCAAAGAACTAGTGCTTGTAAATAGTTAAAGGAGGAACACTACAGAGTTTGGTCACTGTGATTTAAAAATGTGTTTCAATGCTGCATGTAACTAGCAAAAAGGATTTTCCTTCTGGAAGTGCAAACAGTTCACTATACACACATTATCAAAAAATGGAAGATACACTATGAGAATCACTGAATCAGAAGAATCTGTTGAGGGACGAAGCAACTCTGAAAATATCTGCACATACAAACACTGCTTCTGCTAGTGAAATCTGCTGAGATACTGCCTGTTTCTGTGACTTCACCAGTTTCTTCTTATTGAAGTGTGGTATTTGTAGGACATTGTGAAATGAAAGTAATTCAGAAATGTTTGTAAATTTGTGGTGTGAAGTAGGCCAGTTTCCTCAAGTCACATTGCAAAATAAGTTGTAAACAGTATGATGAAATGTGCCCAAACTGACATCTCCCTCCAACACTGAACAGCCACGTTCAAATGTCATAGATGTGCGCAAACTCAAACCTTGTTTCTAGGCATTCCAAACAACTGGTGCTTGTAGATAGTTGAAGGAGAACACAACTGAGTGTGAGCATCGTGAATGAAGTATGCTTTCAAATGCTGAAAGTGCTAGCAAAAAGTCCTTTCCTTCTGGTATTTCTAACATTTCACTCTTCACATATTATCAAAACACTGCAGATACTCTAATTGGTATTAATGAATCACACTGATTTTTTGAAGAAAAAAGTCTGCTTATTATAGTGCACAAATGAATGCTTTTACTACTAAAGATCCCTGTTTTGCTATTGCAAGTTTCTGAAGACTGCACCAGGGTATTACATTGAAACACAGTGATTGTCATGTTGCCCAGTTCCAAGTGTGACTCAAATTTATTTGAAGCAGGAATTTTGATCAAAGTCAGTTTCCACAATGCATATAGTAAAACAAGGAAAAATTGCTGTGAATTTTCCATAACTTAAATTTACATCAGCAAATGAACAACTCCCCCAAGAAACAGCTATTTTGAAATGGTGTAAATTTCTGTAATTTGAAGCCTTGCTTCTTGTAAATCAGACTAGCTAGTGATTCTAGTCAGTGGAAGCAAGGACATAACAGAGTGTTGTCACTGTTAAGTTTGCTTTTCATTATCAAATGTGCTAGCAAAGAGGTATATCCTTGTGGACCATTAAACAGTGCACAGTACACAACATAATAAAAATGGTATATATTCCTACAGGAATCACTGAATCACAAGGATCATTTGGTAAGAATGAACTTTTTAAAATATCTGCACAAATAAACTTTGGTTCTCCTAGTGAAATCTGCTTTGATACTGCCTGTTTCTGCTGGCTTCATTAGGCTTTCTCATTGAAAAGCTGTTATTCACAGCCTAGATACAAAAGTAACTCAGAAAATATATGATACTGGTATTTTGAAAAAAGCCATTTTTCAAAAGGCTCACTGATAAATAAGTATCAATCCTGTAGGGAAATCCACACAACTGAATTTCCCTTTATAGATATAGGGAATGATTTCAAATCATACCTATATCTCCGTAAATGGAAACTTACTTCGAGGCCCTACAAATGAGAAGATGTTTTAGACCGTTGAATTAGGAACAAAACAATGTTTGCTTAGTGAATTAAATTTGCTTTTAAAAGGTGAATATGAGGAGCTGGAACTGGAATGGTGGCTCAGTGTTTAACCTTCTTGCTTGGCACACACTATTACATGAGATCAAACCCCAGCCTCTCATACACATGCAAGAATGTTGTGGTGCAAGGAAAGGCACTTGAAAACAGAATAAAAATGATTCTCATTCTCTCTCTGTGTCTCTTTCTCTCTCTCTCTGTCTCTTTCTCTCTCCTTTTCTGTCTTTTAAAACAAAGGAGAATATGATATCCAGTATGATTTTCTTTCTGAAACTTCACACAATTCACTTTTCAACTTTAGCAGACAATGGCACATATTCCTCTGGGGAGTCACTGAATCATAAGGAGATTTTCAGGTTTGAATCAACTCTGTATATAAGAGCAGATATGAACTTTGGTACTGCTATTGAAAAATATTCTGGTACTGCCTGTCCTTGCTGGCTTCACCAGTGTGCTTTTTTCCTTTGAAACACAGTGTTTCCTAGGATGCCCAGATTGAAAGATAACTCTAAGTTTTGGATGACATTGGTAGATTGTAGAACGACAGTGTTCACAGACTGCATGGAAAACTGATATGGAAAACTAAGTAAAAATCCTGCTTGTTGGTTGCCCTAAATTGACATTTCCAACTATGAAAAACAAAACAAAAAACAGCTACCGTGGGCATTTATTTCTGAACATGAAAAACTTTTTTTGTGAGTCCAAACTACTAGTGCTTCTAAGTCCTTGAAGGAGGAACAAATCACAGTATCAAAACTGTTAATTAAGTTTACTTTTCAATGTGGAAGGTGCTAGCACAAAATGTTTTTGTTCTGGAACTTCAAAAGAGTCACAACTCAGATATTATCAGCCAATGGTACAACCTACTAAGGGGAGTTTTGTAATCACAGAGAGTTTTTAAATTTTGAATAATTATTGCATGTATGAAACTTGGTGTGTCTTGTTAAATCTGTTCTGGTATCACATGTTTCTGTTGGCCTCAAAACTGTGTACTCATTGAAACACATTGATTCTTAGGTTGCCCACATACAAATGCAACTCAGAAATTTATATGAAAATGGTAGTTTGAAGAAGGCCCGTATCCACCAGCCATATTGTGAACTAAGTTAAAATCTTCTAGGGAATCCAGAAAACTGACTTTTTTTTCATTTAGTTTAAAAAATTGAAGCAAAACAGAAAAAGGAAAAAATACTTTACAAAATGTATGTATATCTGCAAATCCAAACCTTGCTTCTGGGCACTCCATATAATTCATGGTTGGAGGAACTTGAAGGAGGAACACTACACAGTGTGATCAATGTGAATTCAGATTGCTTTTCAATATTGAATGTGTTAACGAAAGAGTTTTTCCTTCTGGAACTTCAAATAGTTCATTATGAATAGTATAAAAATCGCAGATACTCCTATGGTAATTTTTAAATACCAAGGGGCTTCCGAGGGACAATCAATCTCTGGAAATTATCTGCGTATATAATCTTTGATTCTGTTATTGAGATCTGTTCCGCTAGTCTATGCTTCAGATGCATTCACAGTATTTTCTCATTGAAATACCATGATTCTTAGGTTTCCCAGATCCAAAAGTGACTCAGAAATTTATACGTGAACTGTAGTCAGAAGTAGTCCAGGCTTCAACATTCATATTGGAAACTAAATTACAAAGCTGCTGGGAAATGCCACATGTTGAACTTTCCCTCTACCAAAGAGAGAGAGAAAAAAAAACACAGCTGTTTTGAAAGGTTTTTATTTCTGGAACAGAAACAATGCCATTAACCCTGTAAATAGTGTGTTCTTATAGATATTTAAATGAGGACCAAAGCAAAATATATATACATATATATATATATACATATATATGTGTATATATATACACTGTGATTTTAGTTTCCTATTCAAATTGATTATGATAGAACATAATGTGTTTTCTCTTTTTTTATTATTAGTTTGATGTAGATTAATATATTGCAGTGAATTGTTGTTACATAATCATGCATGCTCGGATATAGACATGGTGAGATTATAAGTTGAGATTGATTCTAGATCACGAACTACCCCCTTCATCTATTTCCTGATGGGTCATACTATAAATTGAAATAAACATATGGTGCTTTTCTTCTGAAATTTCAAACAGTTAACTCTTCAACCTTATCAGTCAATGGCACCTATTCCTTCAGGGAGGATTGAATCACAAGAAAGTTTTGAGGTCTGATTCAACTCTGGAAAATAATTTTTCATACGAACTTTGCTACTGCTACTGAAATCTTTTCTAATACTGGATGTTGCTGATTCTTTACCAGGGTTTCCTTATTGATGCCTAGTCACCCTTAGGTTCCCCAGTTCCCAGTGTAACTCTGGAAAGAATATGAAATTGGTCTTAAAAGAAAGCCTCTTTCCTCAAGCCACACTGTAAAATAATAAGAAGCCTCCTTGGGAAATCCCCACAATTAACCTTTCCCTGTAGCAATAAACCTGCTGAGAGCTCCAAAAGATGGGTCTCCAAGTGGTGGGACTATCCTAGCCCCTGATTTGCAGGAAGACCCTATCCTCTGGAAGCAGCAAGTGTACCTGGAGGTGCAGGATGGGCACTGCATATTGAGCTGGGAGTGGTGGACACAACAACCAGTGGCAGAGGGGCTTTCATGGCTCCTTATCCAGCAGAAGAAACTGTGAGCTTTGTAGGGCAGAAGCACTGAGCCCAAACTTCTCTCTGTGTGGCTCCCATAGTCCCCTGATCTCCACAGGTTGTCTGCTATGGCACAAGTTACACTGCCTACTCAGGATAAATCAGAAGACACCTTCATGAGGTAACGGACTCAGTCATCTCCTGAGATTGTGCTGGATGAAACTGGCATGTACATTAGCTGCTCCCATCCTATGGCCAAATCCTCCTTGGAACTGAATTGCTCTTCTTTTCTCTTGGTCTGTTGTTATGGCTTGAAAGCAATGTGTACCCCAAAAACTCACATTGGAAATTAAGAGAAGATTGAAGTGAAAGGAGTTATAAATGTCTTAAAACAAATACTGAGTTAATCTTCCTAACGTGGAAAAACTTATAGTATCTGAGGTGAAAAGAGCCTGAATGGCCTCCATCCGAGAAGCACTAATCCCTGACACAGGCTCTGATCTCACCCCATATCTCTTGGACAGTCATCTTGGGAAAGAATCTGAACTTGGTTGTCCTTCTCTAGGTCACCTCCACTGCCCCAATGGTGAGGTTCCACTTGCATCCCACCTCTCTGACCCTCAGTGAATTAAGGTCCCGTTTTGCAGTGATTTGACAATGGGAAAGGCTGGGTTCACAGCTTTTCTTGGCATGCTGATTTGACCATGGCTCTCCAGGAGGATGAGAACCACCAGTGAACACCAGTGTGATGCTTATGGAGTTTTGTGTCAGCTGTTCTTGACAGAGAGATCTTCTGCCTCCTGCCTGGAAATCCTTTCAGGAGCCGTTCTCTTTTGCATGAGGCTGAGCACCAACTAGGACTCAGGTGGTCTATTTTCCAACATACTCTGCCCAGTGGTACTAGAGTCACCTTCCTCTCACATAATCCATTACCCATGGTTCAGGATCCATGAGGATGTGATGGTCCATGCCCTGGCTGTACATGGACATCCGTGTGTTCAGCAAAGTGCCACCAATGTTCTGAGTGGCTTTGTGCTGACACACCTGCAAGTGTTCTTGCAGACCACCTTGACGATGGGTCTCCATGGATACAGGCAGGTAATACTTTCATTCTGCTGACACTGGACCTCCTAGAAGGCCAAAGCAGCTCAAGCCTCCCATGAGATTTTTTCAAAACCAGAACAAATTTAAAGGCTTTTTGTCCCTGCACTGGTATGACACAGACCAAAGCTAAATTAGACTCCAGGCCAGTTTGGGGACAAGAGCAGAGACACAATCCAGTAGAAATTGTTTCTTCCTATTCCAGGACTTGTATCCTGTGTTGAGTGTCATGAATGCCTTGTGGATAAACAGGCTCATGTGTAATACAAAAGGAAATGTCAGGGAGAGAAGCCATGAGAACTGTCCAAGGCCTGCATGTCTGGAGTCACTGAGCCCAGGTTGAATTCAGGAAGATTTGGCTGCAAAAATGGGAATTGAACATGGCCGACTCTCTGAAATGCTGGGCACAGCCAGCTGCCAGCAGTGGTAGGAGAACAGCATCTCCAATGGTCAAAACTGGACACCGCTGTGTGATATTCTCAGTGGCAGTGTTTGAAGTCACTTGACAACTGAAGTAGAGTTTTCCATTTCAGTTTGGGAACACTCAATTAAATCAGCTGTCACCCTTGTGTCTATCAAGGGCCCAGATTAAAGTGAATGATTTATTATGAATGAGAAAATAGAAGCTGGAGAATCAGTGACTTTTGTCAGTGACCACAGCCTTCATAAGCAGCAAATCAGGTTTGGACCAGGGCATCAAAATGTGAGACCCAGGCTCCTGTCTATGGGACCGTCCTCATGATTTATTGATAAGAAAACTGCTGAATATCAGAAGTAAAACTGCCTTCTAGGGAGGAAGATATATGGACTCTGCCACCCAGGTTTTGGTTTCGTTCTCTGCATACTTCTGTGGCTCATGTCTTACAGGACGTTCAGGAAAAGCAGCACATATTACTTCTTACCCTTTGGCATATATTTCCACACTGGTAGGTAACTTAACATGTAAGTGTTATCCCATGTTTGCAGAATGTATTTATATATTAGTGCCAGGGATCAAACCCTCAGGCATATGTGTGCTCTGCACATGCTCTGCCCCTGAGACCAACCTTGAGCTCTTTTCCCCACTATCAGAGGTGAGCTAAGACAAAACCCATGAAATCAGTCTATTTGTGGGATTGTGGAAAGAGCATTGGCTGAGAAGTGAGGCATGGGTGGTTCCTTTTCATTCTGGGTCTCTGACCTGTGAGGGTGTTACTTGTGTATTTTATGAGCAGGAAAAGTAGAGGAAGCCCTTTTGAGTATCCTCAGTGGTACAGATGAACTTTCTTCTCA
>PVKS010046488.1:0-13277 GCA_004027875.1 Aplodontia rufa
CCCCCCCCAAATATATGGAAAAAGTCCTTAAGGACATTAATCCCCTCATTGATCTCAACACAATAATTCTGGGGGACTTCAACACACCATTATCAACTCTAGACAGATCATCAAAACAAAAAATAAATAAAGATATCTCCAATCTGAACTACTCTATTAATCAATGGGGCTTAACAGACATTTGTAGAATATTCCATCCCTAGGACAGCTGAATTTACCTTCTTCTCAGCGGTGCATGGATCCTTCTCTAAAATAGACCACATCCTAGTTCACCGGGATAATCTCAGCAAATATAAAAAAGTGGATATAATCCCATGTTTTCTGTCAGATCATAATGCTATGATCTTAGCAATCAACAACAAGAGAAACAACAGAAACTATTCAAATACTTGGAAATTGAATAATTACCTCTTAAACGAAGGATGGGTAAAAGAGGAAATGAGAACAGAGATTATGAAGTTTTTGGAATTGAACGAGAATGAGGAAACAACATACTGAAGCTTCTGGGACAGTATAAAGGCTTTCTTAAAATGTAAATTTAGACGGACAAGATGGCTGTCACCCCAGCACCACAGACTCCCAGACGCTCCTGAGAGTCACTTCATGCTGCACAGCTACACGCAGATTCCCACAGTAGGACAAACCTCCCAATTCGGACAGACATTACCCCCTCCTAATTCTTTAATCCCAAAAGAATAGTGAAGAGCATTAACGAAAAAAAAAAAAAAGGAGGAAGTTTGCGGCTCACATGTGACCACCCCCACACCTGGGGGGAGGTGAACTTCCCCATTGGGGAGCAAGTTACCCCTAATCAGATCCCCTATTCTGGCCTCGACCTCCCTGATCTGAATGCTCTTCATATATATGAGCTTGTAATTACGTTCGGGTAGTTTTCGTTCTGCTGCTCAGCAAAAAGCACTCTTGGTCTCTCCGGAATCTAAAATGGAGAAAGGGAGCCACCTTCCTAACCACGTACACTTGCCCAGCCCGCTGCAATCTCCCTGATTTGACTGCTCTTCATGTTTATGAACTTGGAATTAAGTTCGGGTAGTTCTTTTGTTTTTTTGCTCTCAGTAGCTAAAGTACAGCGGACCCTGCGAGCGGCGGGACTGGTTGCTCAGCAAGCTTCTCCACCACCGCGGGCAGAGGTCTGGATTTTAATTTGGAGAAAGGGAGCGAGGTTCCTAACCACGTACGACTCTGAAACCCCCCCCCCAATCTGACTGCTCATTACTTTTCCTAATCTTGCATAAAGCGCTGGGGAGAAATTGCTAACACTAACAAGCTCATAGGCGGCCCGTCGCCATTGTGACGTGTCCCTGAGGGTGGGTCGTGTCCCTGAGGGCGGAGTGGATCGCCCAGCAACATTACGGGGCTTCAATCTCTGCAACCGGAAACAGAAGTTACTGCCCCCTCAACAACTAGCCACCTGCACTGGGGACTGTAGCAAACTGCAATTCACCTCTCCAGCTCCCAAACTGGACAGTTGTTGACCTGCTCCCCTTTGGTCCATACACCTTCCCATCCAAATAGTAGGAGCCTGTGAACAGAGCTTGCTCCAACAGGGCGCATCCATCTATAGGGGACTCTCTGCGTTAGCCTCTGCTTGAAACCTGCCTCAGGAAGCTTTGAATATATGGGGCAGCTTGGGCTCCATCTTAGCTTCTGACCTCCTCGAATAGCCAAGGCTGAGTAGGCCTGGACCTCTCTAGCAGGACGCCTCCTAGTGCTTGCAACGGAGAATCACACAAGCACTGGCACGATCTGGCCCTGTTTCTGAGGATCTCAGCCATCCCCATAAAGCAGCTCTTGGGCCTTCAGAGGATCACAAGACACGCTGAGTGGGTCACCAGTGATCCTGAGGAAGCGAGTCTCAGGCTACCCACTCTCCTTAGATCAGTCTGAGACGCACGCATCTACAAAAGGATCAACTCGATTGTCTACAATTCCTGAGCCCCAGGTCCAAGAAATATTTGGAGTGTGGATTGGCAGAAAGCAACCATCTCAGGATTTAGCCCAGGGGGACTTGAATACCCATTTGCAACAGAAAATTTTAGAGGAGATCCTCCAAGAAAATCCAGGCGACTGGACTCAACTAATATGCTTCTCCCCAAACAAGCTCAACTCCGAAAAATCCCCAACTTGATGTTCGACCTGATTGCACCACCATATGATATAAACCTCCTAATCTAAGGGACAGAGAATCTCAGAACCGTAACAACTAGTTTTGCAGGGTTTTTGGCTTTTTTTTTTCCTCTTTTTCATTTCTCCATTTGTTTTTTTTTTATGGGATTCTGGCTGAAAAATATTTTTTAATTTTTAACATTACTGTGGGTTTTTTGGGTTTCTCTTTTGTTGTTGTAGGAGTTCTGTTTTTTGTTTGTTTGTTTTTTTCCTTCTTTCTCTTCTTTCTTTCCCTCCCATTTCCTCTGCTCCTTTCTTGTCTTACGATCAATACTGAATTCTGGTGTAGGTGGATGTAAATTTGTATCGGTATGTACGTATAGGTGATTGGCTCTTATTACTTTACTTCTTTAGATCTTATTAACCCTACCGCTAACTTCTTTCTCCAATGTACTCTGGTAATACCTAAATTTAAGCATCTTTATCTCATTCTCACCCCAAGTCCTTAACCTATCCGTTCCCTAGTCCTACGGATTCCTCAGTCCTATTAAAATAACCTACTCCTCCCCACTCCCCAGTTCCACTATACTTTAAAACAGGTGTGTTTTTATACCTCCCCAATCCACTTCCTTGACTTCCGAGTCAACCCTTCTCCCCAATTTCAGAGAGATCCCATCACATGAAGGAATTGAAACTCCTCAAAATGGCTACTTGCTTGGTATGATACTACACAGTGAGAGTACTCTCAAAGAAAGCTGCCTCTATTGGTGCTAATCATCAGCTACTCTGTTTGAATTGAAACGGAATAGTATTTGCGCCTATAGTCTCTTAAACTCTCACAGAACCGTCTGGCATCTCTAGATCTATATTGACCAAATAACTCCTCTTCACAACGAAGCAAAGTCATAAGAAGCTCCAATTTCTCCAACAAGAGTATTGAGGCTGAAATAAAAGACAAGCTCTCTGACTCAGAAAATGAGGAAAAGAGGAAATAACTCTCCTCAAAGCTCTCCACCTAAGGACCCTGTAGCCGGGGCCCTAGATGAAAACCAAACACATTGTATCAGCACTATGATTAGTAATGCAATCAAAGAGTTGAGAGAGGAACTAAGGAAAGAGAACAAAGAGCAATTTCAAGAGATGAGAGACAAAATCTACAGAGATATTAAGGATCAATTCCAGGAGATGAAAGATCAGCTGTACAAGGATATCGACATTCTGAAAAGAGATGTAGCAGAGGTATCAGGATTGAAAAGCACGGTTAACCAATTCAAATCTTCACTGGAAGACACCAACACCAGAGTAAACTCCTCTGAAAATAGAACTTCAGCGTTTGAAGAACGAGTATCCGTCAGTGAGGATCGCCTAAACAATGTAGAAATCAAAGAAGAAAAGCGAGATAAACAGCTTATTTTACATAATCAGAACTTCCAAGTAATATTTGATGAGATGAGGCGTAATAATCTGAGAATCATTGGTCTGGAGGAAAACTCTGAACAGCAAACAAGAGGCTTAAAGAACCTTTTTAGCGAAATCGTAAGCGAGAACTTCCCTCATTTTGCTATTGATTCGGAATACCACATCCAAGATGCATATAGAACACCAAATAGACCTAATCAGAGGAGAAACTCACCAAGACATATCATTTACAAACTGAATAACAGAGAAATTAATGAAAGAATTCTAAAAGCAGCTAGAGGAAAGCCCCAAATCATGTTCAGAGGCAAACCTATTCGAATCACTATGGATTTTTCAGAACAAAAAATGAAGGCTAGAAGAGCTTGGAACAATATCTTTCAAGGGTTAAATAATAACAACTTTCAACCAAAGATAATATACCTGGCAAAACAAAGCTTCAAATGAGAAGGGGAAATTAAATATTTCAATGATAAACTAATGCTTGCAAGATACATGAAGACTACCCCGCTCTACATAGCATTCTCAAAGATGTTCTTCATTCAGAAGACAATGCCAACGATATGATAAATCCTTAAACAAGGGCAAGTCAACAATTATACTATACAAACACTAACTTTTAATATGACTCAAAATCCTGTAATAGATACAAAGTCTGTGAATCAGCCTCCCATATCTATTCTTTCCTTGAATGTGAACGGTCTCAATGCCCCAATTAAAAGACACAGACTGACCCACTGGATCAAAAAACAAAATCCAACAATATGTTGCCTGCAAGAGACACATTTGACACTCAAAAATAGACAAAGGCTGAAAGTGAAAGGATGCCAAAACGTCTACGAGGCCTGTGGCCCAAAAAAGCAAGCTGGTGTAGCGATTCTAATTACTGACAAAACTAATTTCCAACTAAAACTAGTCAGAAAGGACAAAGAGGGACACTTTATCATACTTAAAGGGACAGTCCACCAAGAAGATATAATGATAATCAACATTTATGTCCCCAATTACAACCTGCCCAAATACATGGAAAAAATACTTAAGGACATTAATGCTCTCATTGATCTCAACACAATAATTCTGGGGGACTTCAACACACCGCTATCAACTCTAGACTGATCATCAAAACAAAAAATCAACAAAGATGTCTCCAATCTGAACTACTCTATTAAACAATCGGGCTTAACAGACATTTACAGAATATACTATGGAATACTACTCGGCCATTAGAGGACAATATTATGGCATTTGAAATCAAATGGATGAAGATGGATTGAATTATGCTTAGTGAAGTCTCCCAAGTTCAGAGACTCAAGGGCTAAATGGTTTCTCTCATCTGTTGATGCTAGCATATATGGAGAAGCAGTAGGGCTGACAGCTAACCTAAAAAAACTTCAAATTGAATGACTTTCAGAGTAATAGGGGGATGGCTCTCTAGGATGCTTGGAGGTATAGGGAGGGATACGGGGAGGGGGGAAGGTATATGTAGAATTCATATGAGTCTGGATATTGGGAAGATGGGGGAACCATCCCAGAAGCCGATGTCATTCCTCCACGATCTACCCATTTAACACGTAAGTTCTTCTGGGGGAAACTGCAACAAGTAAAACCCAAGGTGGTCATCCATGTTTTGGCATTTCCCCGGGATAACAAAGTTTATATCCATTGATTGCTAATGTTTTGATAATGTTTCCCCCTCAACTGCATCTCTATATACTTCTAATAAAAAATAAAATAAAAAAGAGGTAAATTTATAGCACTGCGTGCATACATCAAAAATCTAGAAAGAGAGCAGATTAATAGCCTTATGCTTCAACTCAAACGACTACAAAAGGAGGAACAGTCCAACCCTAAACCTAACAGAAGACAGGAAATCACCAAAATCAGAGCTGAAATCAACAAAACTGAAAACAAAAAAAACTATACAAACTATCAACAAATTCAAGAGTTGGTTCTTTGAAAGAGTCAACAAAATATACAGACCCCTTGACAAACTCACCAAAAGGAAGTTGGCAATGAAGCAAATCAACAAAATCAGAGATGAAAATGGGGATATCACCACAGACTCATCCAAGATACAGAAGATTATCAGAACATACTTTGAAAACTTATACTCTGCCAAATTCGATAACCTGGAAGACATGGATAGCTTTTTGGACACACACGACATCCCCTCTTTAACACAGGAGGACATTGAAAACCTCAACCAACCTATCACAGAAAGTGAAATTGAAGCAGCAATCAAAGCTCTCCCAAAAAAGAAAAGCCCAGGTCCGGATAAATACACAGCAGAATTCTACCAAGCCTTCAGATAAGAACTAACAACGATCCTCTACAAGCTCTTCCAGGAAACTGACAGAGCGGGATCACTCCCAAACACTTTCTATGAAGCAAACATTACACTGATTCCAAAGCCCAACAAAGACACATCAAGGAAAGAAAACTACAGACCAATTTCCCTGATGAAAATTGATGCAAAAATCCTTAATAAAATTTTAGCTAATAGGATGCAAAAACACATTAAAAAGATAATACATTATGATCAAGTGGGCTTCATTACAGGAAAACAAGGCTGGTTCAACATATGCAAATCAATTAATGTAATTCACCATATAAACAGAATTAAAAACAAAAACCATACAATCATCTCAATTGATGCAGAGAAGGCATTTGATAAAATTCCATACCACTTTATGCTCAAAACTTTGGAAAAGATAGGGATCAAGGGAAGATACTTCAATTATGTCAGATCCATTTACGACAGACCCATAGCCAACATTATCCTCAATGGAGAAAAACTGAAAGCATGTCCACTGAATTCAGGTACTAGACAAGGCTGTCTGCTCTCCCCTCTCTTGTTCAATATAGTCCTTGAAACCCTTGCCAGAGCCATCAGGCAAGATAAGGAAATCAAAGGTATTCGTATAGGAAAAGAGGAAGTTAAGTTATCCCTATTTGCTGATGACATGATTCTATACTTAGAAGACCCAATAACATCGGCCAGAAAACTTCTAGAGCTTATAGGAGATTTTAGCAAAGTAGCTGGCTACAAGATCAACTCTAGCAAATTGCTAGTGTTTCTTTACTCCAGTAACAAATCCACAGAAGTAGAAATCAGGAAATCTCTCCCATTCACCATCACTTCCAAAAAAATGAAATACTTAGGCATTAACCTTACAAAGGAAGTTAAGGACCTCTACAAAGAAAATTATCAAACACTAAAAAAAGAAATTAAAGAAGACCTGTGTAGATGGAAAAACATTCCACGCTCATGGTTAGGCAGAATCAATATAATAAAGATGGCCATTCTACCCAAAACCCTTTACAGATTCAATGCAATCCCCATCAAGATACCTATGGCATTCTTCACAGATATAGAAAAAGCAATTCGCCAGTTCATATGGAATAACAGGAGACCCAGACTAGCCAAAACACTACTCTATAGAAAGGAAGAAATAGGGGATATCTCAATCCCTGATTTGAAATTATACTACAGAGCTGTAGTAGTAAAAACAGCTTGGTATTGGTTTCAAAACAGAACTGAAGATCAGTGGAACTGAACAGAAGATCCGGAGACAAACCCCCATATCTTTAAATATTTGATATTTGATAAAGGGGGCAAAAGCATAGTCTGGAAGAAAGATAGCCTGTTCAACAAATGGTGCTGGACAAACTGGACAGCCATATGTAGACAACTGAAGCTGGATCCTTATCTTTCTCCCTGCACAAAAATTAAATCAAAATGGATCAAAGACCTGGATATTAAGCCTACAACTTTAAATTTACTAGAAAAGGAAATAGGGTCAACACTACAGCTTATAGGAGTCGGCAGCTGCTTCCTTAACAAAACTCCCATGATTCTTGCGGTAAAATCAAGAATAAATGAATGGGATGCAATGAAACTAAAAAGCTTTTTGCACAGCTAAAGATCTAGTCAAGAGTATCAAGAGAGAACCTACAGAATGGGAGAAAACTTTTGCCTGCTACACCTCGGACAGAGGACTTATATCCAGAATATACAGGGAACTAAAGAAACTAAAGTCCAAACTCACAAACAATCCAATCAACAAATGGGCTAAAGATCTCAAAAGGAACTTCTCTCCAGTGGAAGTTCAGAAAGCCCATAAATATATGAGAAAATGCTCCACATCATTAGTTATAAGGGAAATGCAAATCAAAACTTCAATGAGATACCACCTCACTCCTGTTAGAGTGGCAGAAATGAAGAATTCAAACAACGACAGATGCTGGAGGGGCTGTGGGAAAAGAGGAACACTGTTACACTGCTGGTGGGACTGCAAACTGGTTCAGTGTGGAGAATCCTCAAAAAATTAAGGATGGAACCACCTTATGACCAAGCTATCCCACTCCTGGGGATTTTCCCAAAAGAGTTAGAATCAGCATATTATAGTGATGTGGCTTCCTCAATGTTTATAGCAGCTCAATTTACTATAGCTAGACTATGTAACCAACCCAGATGCCCCTCACTCGACAAGTGGATACAAAAACTATGGTACATATATACAATGGAATACTACTCAGCCATTAGAGAAGATGATATTATGGCTTTTGATATCAAATGGATGGAGATGGAAAGAATTATGCTAAATGAAATATCCCAATCTCAGAGACTCAAGGGCTGAATGGTTTCTCTCATATGTGGAAGCTAGAATACATGGGGAAGCAGTAGGTTAAACGGCTAAACTAATGATATCCTCAAACTGTATGATTGTCAGCATAATAGGGGGATGGCACCCTAGGATATGGGCGTAGGGAGGGGGAATGGTGGGGGAGGGTATTTGAAGATCTCCTAGGATACTGGAGAGTGGGAATATAGGTGAACCATCTCAGAAGCAGAGGTTATTCCTCCATGAGATACCCATTTTATGCAAGAGTTCTCCTGGGGGTAATTGCAACAGGTGAAACTCAAGGTGGTCATCCATGTTTGGGCATCACCCCTGGATAACTATGTATATATACTTTGGTTATTGATGGTCTGATAATGTTTCCCTCTCATTTGTATCTCTATATACTCTTAATAAAAAAAAGATATCTCTAAACAATTCTATCAATCAACTGGACTTAACATTTACAGAATATTCCATCCCAAATCAGCCACATTTACCTTCTTCTCAGCAGCACATGGATCCTTTTCCAAAATAGATCACATCCTATTCCACAAAGATAATCTTAGCAAATACAAAAATGTTGACCTAATCCCATGTATCCTCTCAGACTACAATGGTATGATCTTAGCAATTAACAGCAAGAAAAACAACAGAAAATACACAAATACTTGGAGATTGAATAATACCCTCTGAAATGAGGAATGGATCAAAGATGAAATGAATATAGAAATAAAGAAACTCTTGGAAACAAATGAAAATGATGACACAACATATCAAAATCTATGGGATAGTATGGAAGCTTTCTTAAAAGGTAAATTTATAGCGCAAGTACCTTCATCAAAAACCAGGAAAGAGGGCTGGAGCACTGGCTCAGCAGTTATGGCACTTGCCCAGAATGCATAAGCACCCAAGTACATAACTAAGTGTCAGAGCAATGAAAGTCATGTGAAAAACTCAATAAAAATTTATTCTCTCTCTCTCTCTCTCTCTCTGTTTTTCTCTCTCTCTCTCCTTGTCTCTTTTAAAAAAAAAGAGCTCAAATAAATACACTTATGCTCCAAGTCAAATCCCTACAAAAAGAGGAACAATCCAATCCCAAACCTAAAAGATGGAAGGAAATAACTAAGATCAGAGCTAAAATCAATAAAATTGAGAACAAAAACAAAACAATACAAAGAATCAATAACACAAAGAGTTGCTTCTTTGAAAAAATAAATAAGATTGGCAGACCCCTAGCCAACCTTACCAAAAGTAGGATTGAAGTGAAGCAAATAAACAAAATCAAAGATGAAAATGGAGACATCACCACTGACTCATCTGAAATCCAGAGGATTATTAGAACTTATTTTGAAAAGATATGGTCTTCCAAGTTTGATAGCCTGGAAGAAATGGATAAATACCTAGCCACATATGACATTCCCAAATTAACACACAGGAGGACACTGAAAATCTAAACCAACTAATCTCAGATAGCAAAATTGAAATAGCAATCAAAAGCTTCCAAAAAAGAAAAGCCCAGGATCTGATGAATTCTCAGATTTCTACAAGACCTTTACAGAATAATTAACACTCTCCTTAGTAAGCGATTCCATGAAATTGAAAGAGACAGAACCCTCCCAAATACTTTTTTTGAGGCAAATATAACTCTGATACCAAAACCCAACAAAGACACATCAAGAAAACTACAGACCAATTTCCCTAATGAACATAGACCCAAAAATCCTAAATAAAATCCTAGCAAACCACATCCAAAACACATCAAAAAGATAATACATCATGATCAAGTGGGTTTCATTCCAGGAATGCAAGGCTGGTTCAACATACGCAAATCAAAGCATGTAATTCATCACTTAAACAGAATTAAAGATAAAAACCATATGATCATCTCAATTGATGCAGAAAAGGCCTTCGATAAAATTCAACACCCATTTATGCTCAAAACCCTGGAGAAGACAGGGATCAAAGGAAAATACTTTCATTTTGTAAGAGCCATTTATGACAATTCCATAGCCAACATTATACTTAATGGAGAAAGACTGAAAGCATTCCCAATAAACATAACACAAGGCTGTCCATTCTCACCACTGTTATTCAGTATAGTCCTCAAAACCCTAACCAGAACTATCAGACAAGAGAAGGAAATCAAAGGAATTCAAAAAGGAAAAGGAGAAGTCAAGCTATCCCTATTTAGTGACAACATGATCCTATACCTAGCAGACCCAAAGAGGTCAATCAGAAGACTACTGGAGCTTATAAATTAATTTAGCAAAGTGGCTGGTTACAATATCAACACTCATAAATCAGTGCTTTCCTACACTCCAGCAGCAATTCCACCGAAGAAGAAATCAGGAAATACATCCCATTCACAATAACCTCAAAAAGAATAAAATACTTGGGCATTAATCTAACAAAGGATATAAAGGATATCTACAATGAAAACTATTGAACATTAAAAAAAGAATTGAAGAAGACCTGAGTAGATAGAAAAACATTCCATGTTCTTGGTTAGGCAAAATCGATATAATTAAAATGGCCAAAGGCCCTGAACAGATTGAATGCAATCCCCATCAAGATACCAACAACATTCTTCATGGATATAGAAAGAGCAATTCTCAAATTCATTTGGAATAGCAGGAAACCCAGAATAGTCAAACATGTACTAAGCAAGAAAGAGGAAGCAGGAGGTGTCACAATACCTGACCTGAAATTATACTATAGGGCTAGAGTAACAAAAATAACATGGTATTGGTATCAAAACAGACATGAAGACCAAAGGAACAGACTAGAAGATACTCAGAGAAACCCACAAATCTTTAACCATATGATATTTGACAAAAGGGGCAAAAATATAGCATGGAAGAAAGACAGCCTGTTCAATAAATTGTGTTGGATGAACTGGACAGCCACATGCAGACAACTGAAATTAAATCCTTATCTTTCACCAAGCATAAAAATCAAATCTAAATGGATCAAAGAATTCAAAATTAAACCAGCAACTATACAATTGCTAGAAAAAAAAATAGGATCAACATGCCATGACATCAGTGTAGGAAACCTCCTTCCTTAATGATTCCCAAAGCATAAAAATTAAAGCCAAGATAAATGAGTGGGATACCATTAAACTAAAAAGGCTTCTGCACAGCTAAAGAAGTAGTTAAGAGTGTCAAGAAAGGAGGTTGGGGATTTAGCTCAGTGGCAGAGCAGTTCCCTAGCAAGCACAAGGCCCTGAGTTCAGTCCTCAGCCCTGAAAAAAAAAAAAAGTGTGTCAAGAAAGAAACTACAGAATGGGAGAAAATCTTTGCTTGCTATGCCTCCAACAGGGGACTAATATCCAGAATATACAAAGAACTCAAAAAACTGAACACCAAAACCACAAATAATCCAATCAATAAATGGGCTAGGAACTAAACAGAAACTTCTCAAAGGAGGAAGCCCAAAAAGCCAACAAATATATGTGAAAATGTTCTATATCACTAGCAATCAGAGAAATGTAAATCAAAACTTCACTAAGATTCCACCTCGCTCCAGTCGGGTGGCAAAAATAAAGAACAGGAATAATAACAGATGCTGGAGGAGTTGTGGGAAGAAAGGAACACTAACACACTGTTGGTGGGACTGCAAACTTGTACAGCCACCCTGGAAAGCAGTGTGGAGACTCCTCAAAAAACTAGGGCTGGAACTACTTTACAACACAGTTATCCCACTTCTGGGTATTTTCCCGAAAGAGCTAGAATTAGCATACCACAGAGAAACAGCTAATCAATGTTTATAGCAGCTCAATTTACAATCGCTAAACTAGGAAACCAATCCAGATGCCCCTTGCTGGATGAATGGATTCAAAAACTGTGATACACACACATACACAATGGAGTTCTACTCTGCTATTAGAGAGAATGATATCATGACATTTGCAGCCAAATGGATGGAGATGGAAAAATTCTGCTAAGTGAAATATCCCAAACTCAGAGACTTAAGGGACAAATGTTTTCTCTCGTATGTGGTAGCTAGAGTAAAATCTAAGACATGATGAAAGTTATAAGCTTAAATAATAATCTCAACATAGGCGAAAATTCACATAAGCAGGGGAATCCCTAACTATGAAGGTGGGGGGAGAAGGGAGGGAGGCAGGGGGTGGATGGAAGGATAAGGTAGTTTATCAATGCAACTGTGAATTCTTGACTCCCATGAGAAGCCCAACTATACACAGGCAGGCAGAGAAACTCAGAAATTTTAAAATTAATACACATGAATTTGCTTATTTCTACCTATAACATGGAGGTAATGCAGAGGAGTCATGAGAGTGGGGAGTGGACAAAGAGGGGAGATCCTGGACTAGGATCAGCCTTAATGTACTTTGTCAATATCCATGTATACGTGATTATGTAATAATGATTCCCCCCAATAGGTACAACTACGTCAAACAAAAAAAAAATAAAAATAAAAACAGGTAATCTGGAACAAAGCTGTCACAATATGTACAGAAATGTGAAAGATCTATAGAGTTGTCTCCCAGTACTCACTCTATATCATCCCTTCTTTCTTCTATATAATCAACAACTTTCCATAAACAGGATCCTAGTCCATCAATATGCAAACATCCTCATGCCTCTCCTAGCTATAAATAAGCAGATAAGAAATAACTCCACTTTAGTACCACACATCTCCTTCCCCTCACAACCAAACTCCTTGCAGGTTTTTACTTTATAAGTTTTCATCTTCTCCATCTATTTGATTGCTAATCTACTCCAGTGGGACTTCTTTCACCATCTCCTTATCAAAATAGATCCCCTCCATGTTACTGTATCAAATAAACATTGATCAGTCCTCTTATGACTTTGCTCTGACACTGTTGACTGTATGGTTCCTCTGGTTATATTCTCTTCTCTTGCCAGCGATACTGAATGAGGTTATGCAGTTTGTGCTGTGCCCAATGCCTGGTCTAGGTTATGATCAGAACATAAAGATAGCCCACAGCTGGACTGATCAATGCCCTGCTGTGGAGCTGAATCTTCCTAGAGGAAAGGGAAGCCTAATTTTTCTTGCAATGCCACTGTCTGCTAGCCAAGCCCTGCATCTATAGGAATGCCTCTGCCAGAAGAGAGACCCTTTTTT
>PVKS010046489.1:0-13271 GCA_004027875.1 Aplodontia rufa
TGGATGTCACACGTGGCTGCAGGTGGATGTCATGTGTGATCACAGGTGGATGTCACACGTGGCTGCAGGTGGATGTCATGTGTGATCACAGGTGGATGTCACACGTGGCTGCAGGTGGATGTCATGTGTGATCACAGGTAGATATCACACATGGCCACAGGTGGATGTCATGCACAAGTGGCCACAGGACCATGGCACGTCCTCGTGCACGGGCTCTGTTTACATGAAGCAGTGAGCGTTGTCGCCTCTCCCGGGATCTTCCTTGACAGCGTGTGTGCGGTGAGCGTGGAAGGCGTCTCTCCCCACACGCTCAGCACCGCGCTTGCTGCGCAGAGACACAGAGCTCTGCTCTTGCTGCGCCTCATCTTGCTTTGCGTGGCCCCAGACAGCACAGTCCCTTTTCATTTCAGTCCCTTTGCCGTCCCTGGAACACAGCACAGTACATTTGTTCCAAAATTATCCAGCATTTTATATTACGTGTTAAGTGCTTATGAAAATACTTGGGAAGAGCAATATTTCAGACACAAAATGCGTTTTTTCCTCTGCGTAAGTTGTATTTCTGGAGCTGGTACGGTCGTATTTATTTCTGCTTATGTGAAACCAACATCAAGGGAAAAGAGTTCCCATGTACCATAAAAAAGAAATATCACACTGTTATAAATGAGAAATCTATAAAGGAGGTGACTTTTGTAGGGCACATTTCTCTTTAGAGAAACAGCAATAAATGCAATTTGTTTTTAAGATTGTCTGTTACCAGGAAGAAAGGAAATAGTGGAAGCCAAAGACGCATGGGCATGGTGTGGGTGTCCTGAGGCAGGAAGGTGACACAGCACAGGGGCAGGAGGGGAGGGAGGGTGCCCTCCTCCCCCCAGGGGTCAGGACGAGGCATCACGGAGCAGGCAGGAACACCAGGGAGAACAATACTTTGTAATATTATGACAGTATTATAAAGGCACTATTTGGTTACTCCAGAAAATAAAATGAACAAAAATAAGAAAATCAGCAATCGATCATAAATTCTATACTCAGAACTGGCATCTATAAATGTATCTATGAATATAACACCAGCAAAGAAAACGGCACAGATGAAAGGTTACAATGTAGCTCATTTATGATCCAGAGACAACATGTCCTTGGGGTCCGGAGTCTGCCTTCACCCCTTACCAGGAAGTGCCCTTGATTCCCAAAGGGGCCCACCATCCTGTCCTTCCGTTCACTTTGCAGCGTTTGAACTTTGCGTGAGAGAGGTCTTGTATCATACACTCCTTTTGTATGGGTAGACACAGGTGGCACATGCCCATGACCCTAGCTTCTCAGGAGGCTGGGACAGGAGGATTTCAAGTTCAAGGTCAGTCTGGGCAACTTAGCAAGAACCTGTCTAACCTATCTAGTCATCTATAAGTGAGTAAATAAATAAAACTAGGGATGCAGCTCAATGGTAGAGTCTTTGCCTAGCATGCACCAGGCCCTAGGTTCAGTCCCCAGCACCAGTCACACACCCGTACCCACCGTGGTCCTGCTATCAAGTCTAAGTCTCTTGCCTAATTTGTTACTGGGTTTTTCATTTTATTGTTTTGTTCTCTCAGCCATGTTTGTTAGCATAGATATAGAGCTTTTGTTTCTCAGTATGTAATGTTGTACATTTCTGCACAAAGTATTTTGTAACAATTAATGGTCTGTATACAAAATATTTTGTGTATATGCAAATAAACAATAATATATTATGCATGTGCATGTTACATTATGTATTTGATGTATTCTAAGTGATACAGCACATAGCACCTATTATCTGTCCAAAATATTCAAATATTCCCGTAACATTGGTTGGTTCTGTTCTAAGGTTTCCTTTTGATGGGGGCCTCATTTATAAAACTACTGTGCTTTATTTAGGGCAAGTACAGACCCTTGAGGGCTTTTAAATGCCAGGCACTGGGGAGACACTGGTCCAAGTGGTCAGTGTGGCAGGAAGGTCCTAACTTCCAGTGCTGCTCCTAGATAATGAATATAGGAGGTAACACGAGGTCAGAGTGGACCACAACATACCTAAAAGCATCACGTTAGCCTGTTTCCGCATCGCTGTGTAATTAGGGGGTGTCTGCACTACTGCTGTGATGTGTGTCTTTTTCTGAATTTCGGTTCCTTGGAGGTTCAGCTACATCTGGTTTCTAGATCTCGTTGGTAGCGTGGTGGGTCAGGTCTACTCCAGCACTTGATGTCTCGGGGACCGTGGGGACAGCGTTGGCTCTGCCTGTGATTATTAGTGGCCGTTTATATACCCACCTTCTGTTGTCTGTTTGTCTCCTGATCTTTGTGTGCTGCCACCACTGAGAAATAAGGTACTTGTTGAGATTCAGAAATTCACCCTGGCCATCACCTTTCCATGGTTAGAAAACCAACTTCCCCAGTCCTTCAGTTTAATCCTTGGACGCACATATTCATGTACATAAATCCATTTACAAGTAAAATTACATATATTCATTTATATCATCTTATATATATACTATGTATTATATAAATTTATATTTATGTGAATTCTAAAAGCAATTTCATTTCTTAAAATGCAGAGGTATTTTATCTGATTGTAACAAGTGTGTCCAACTAACGTGGGGTCACAGCTCAGGCAGATTTGGTTTGGATGGAAATGACCGGGTTATAGAGTTGGCTACTCATTGTGCCGCTGCTAATTAATGATGTGTAAGCTAAATAGCAGTTCCTGAAGACGGGAGGGGTGGTTTGTGGAACCCCCTGGTAATTGCTGGGTGCCCTGAACCAGTGACTTGCTATGGAATTTGGGGAGAGCTGGGGTGCACACTGGGGGTGGTCAGAAGGGGAGGAGCTTGGCCTGGTTCTCCAGGGAGGCCCCGGGCAGAGGTGGGCACTGCAGGGCTTCAGCACTGCAGGTGGCTGAAGCCCCTCGAGGGGGGACTTAGGGCACTGCTGGTGGCTTTGGCAGGCGTTCCCCTCATTCCGACATCGCCCATTTTTGTGAGCTCGCCTGCAGGGCTGGAGGGGCAGGGTAGCTCACCAGGCCACTTGGGCGTCAGGGTTTTGTGTTCACGGTGGGAGAAGGGCGCAGGTCTCACCTGGCTGGCAGGACTGTCTTTTTCAGCCAGGAACGAGCAGCGTGGCTAGCTGCGAGCTCTGGAGAGGATGTGCTCTTGTCTCTGACCCTGCATGGGCAGCTGCGTCTGAGAGCAGAGGGCCACGCTGCCCTCTCCATGTGATGCTGCCATTGTTCAGAGCAGAGGAAGAGAAATGTCAGGAAAACGGTGTGGGAGGTAGAGCTGAGAACGACGAGAGAGGGGATGGGCCAAGTCATGCAGAGCAGATCAGGCTCCATGCCTGCTCTGCCATCTCCCCAGGACAGGGACAGCCACGCAGTCCAAGGACCCTGATCATCACCTGCACGGCAGCCACCCTGGCCCACCATCCTCTCTCCAGGACCATCGCGACCGCCTCCCGACCCGTCCACCTCTTCCCCTTCCTCCCCTGCTCCTACCTGGTGGCCGGAATCCTTGTCTTAACCCTGCCGGGTCGTCGCTCTGTTGCAGTTTTTCTGTGCTGCATGACCAGGACCCAGCGGCAAAATGTGTGGCTCGGGAATCCCAGCCTCGGCAATCCCAGCCTCGGCAGGGCTTGCTGGGGAAGGTGGCCCCACCCTGCCCTGTTGGGCACCTGATGCGGTAGCCACAGGTGGTCCTGAGAGCAAGGACTCTGACTCAGCCCGGGAGTCAGGCAGTATTGCCTATGCTGCGCTCCGCCAGTCAGAAGCCACCATGCTGGCCCAGTGCAGGAAATGTGGTGGAGGAGCCCCAAATCATTGGGGATGTGTTTCAAAGACCCCAGGCTCAAGGTGTCTACCTTCAACAGTCAACAGCTCGTCCCCCTCTTGCCACTCCGGCCCCTGTTGTTACTCAGGCCCAGGGGCAGGCTCATCACTGTCCCTTTAGCTTATGCCTCTCTCCCTTTGGGCCCTGTCACTGGAGGACCCTGCAGCCTGCACTGTGGAGGAAACCCCCTTCGTGCTGTACCTGCTGCTCCGCCAGGCCTACTCTGTTCTGTTCTCAGCTGCTGACAGCTGCGGTGCCATATGCTTACCCATAAGAACAGCATGTACTGTGGTCCTGTGTGTGGGTCGCCCCTGTATCTGGCATGACAGATGCGAGCTGAGGGAGGGACGGAACAAAGGGGTGACCGAGGCTATTTAAAGCAGCATCGATGCACCTGCCACCAAGGCCTGCATGCCAAGTTCTGAACCAGCTGCAGAGTGCGGCTGCCGGCAGGGAGCCCACTGGACAGGAGAGTGCTGCCGTGGCCGCTTAGAACCCACTGGAACTTTAAATCAGATGTGCGACAAACGAGAAAATTACCATGGATACTCTGTTGCCATCCTCTGTGTTCAGACTCGACTTCTGGGTTCCGTCCACCTCAGAAAGGAAGGCCCAGGCTGAGAAGCTAGAGAAGCCATAGGTGGCCTCAGTTTCCAAAGTCTGAGGTCCTAGTGTTTTAAATGGTTTAAAAGAATTCAAATGGCAGCTTTGACCCTATACCACTCATATTGTTGTACTCAAACCTCCTTAAGAACACCACTCTCAAGAAACACCTTCCTTAGGTGGAAAGATGGGCGTCACGCACGGAGAAATTCTGGATCTGGGTTCTGAAGTATGAGTAGGAGATCTTCATGTAGATGTTAGGAGATCTCCAAGACTTCAGCTGAAAAGCAATGAGTCTCCTTAAAGAGAGGAAAGCATTCTGGTGTGGCTGGAGCGTGATTCTCAGCTGGGAGGGTTTGCACCTGGGGTGCTTTTGGCTGTGGCGGAGGACATTTGTGAGTGTGGTGACCAGGGTGCTAATGGCAGATACCGAGCAGAGGCTGGGGATGATGCTGTTTCCCATGGTGCATGAAACAGCTGTCTTATAGCAAGGAAGTATCCAGCCAAAATCGTCAGCTGGTCGTGTGGAGGCTGAGAAACCCCAGACGGAGCACATTTCCAAGGGAAAGGAACTGGTCACGCTTGCTGAGAGGTTTGCGAGTGACCCTGCGACCCAGAGAGTTTCTAAAAACGCAAACATGCTGCGAATGAGGTACAAGGGCTGGGTGGGACTGCGGCTGCTCCGCCTAACGGGGCCACTGCTGGCTGTGACAGTTTAGCAACAGATTCGGAGAGATGTCCAATCTTGCAAGGTTCTAAAGACAAACCTTGGGCTGGAGTGGTGGCTTGGTGGTTACAGCATTTGCCCGGCATGTGCAAGTATGCGGGTTTGAACCCCAGCACCACACAACAACTAAGTATCATAGCAACAAAGGTCACATGAAAAACTAAAAATTGATTCTGTCTTTTTTCTCTCTCACTGTTCCTCTCTTAAAAGCCTAAAACAAGGTTTGTACGTGACATCTTCTTTATATATACCAGCATTAAAAGCTAATTATAAATTTAACACCTTGCTTGAGTTCCACAAGCTTAGTTGTTTTTGTGGTTTTATTGTCATCTTCTGTGGACGGGGGCTCACAGAGGAGGAGCGTGAGGACGTGCCAGCAAACACTGCCGCATGCTTCTGGGCTTCCTCCCAAGCCTCAAGTTTGGGGAACAGCGTTTCCTCTTAGAGTGGCGAGAGCGGACTGCTCTCCCTGGGACTAAAGGAACCCCCTGCCAAGCCAAGGCCACCTTGGACTAGCATATGAGAATGAAATGGGCTCCTGTCCATTCCACACAGCCAGAACCCAAACCCAGGGAAACAGAATACAGTGCCCGAATTCAAAGGCCAAACTTCTGAGTCCTTGGAGACTCCATGAGCACCCGGCCTCGCAGGTCCCGTGGATTTGCACAGGTTGCTCAGCTGGGCCACTGTTGCTGTTGCAGGCTTCCTGGTTCTTGCAAGGAAAAGTGATGGCTGTAGAAGGAAACACTTCCAGGTGAAACTGCGTGGATCACCTGTTTATTATGACTTCTGTTGGAGTAGAAACAAGGCGCTCACACTCTGAAGCAATTTCTGGGTGGTTGAATTAGGATGGGGAAAATATCACGTGAGTTCCTATCAATAAAACTCTAAAAGAGTGCTCTGTGCCTCCGTCCTGGTTTCGGAACCCGCCGTGTGGCGGGACCCTCCCTGAGCATCTCCGCTTTTCACCTCCTTACTGCAGCATCTGAGTTCTTCTGCTGGGGTGTGGGCACAGCCCTCCTCGCCCCCGCCCTGTACTGCAACGGGTCACATCGTCTTGGCGTCCACTCTGTCTTCTGCAGTTTTTCACATGCTACAATACCCAGAGCGTAGCGGACGGAGCAGGGAGATGCCAGCAAGCTGGTGTGGCCTGTGATCAGAACAGGCGCTTGTGGCCGGGAGGGGAGGGTGATGCTGTGCGTCTTAGTGGGGCCTCCCTGCTTGGGCTCTGCAAGCTTAGCTGCTTCTGTTCTTCCCGTCAGTCGAGAACACGTGCCAGGCTTCCCAGGCTGCTGTTTCCAACTTTCCTGCAAGGTACCTGCGAACCCACCCACGCTGAACACTCTGCGTGGGAATCCTTACTGTGATTGCGAGTCCTTTCAGAAAGTGGTGCCTCATGCAGGGTGGCCAGCCCTTGGCGGGTTGTTATCTGGAAGCTTGGGGAAGTGGGGACCCAAGGTTCAGGCTGCTGTCCCTCTTGCTCTCTTGGTGACCTGGGATGTATCTCCTTTATTTTGCTTTTTCGGGCTTGATCTTCAAGATGCCAGAACAGGAGGACAACATGCTGTCATAATAAAAGATCCCAGCGGGAGCTTTGAGGTCATTTAGCTCAGGGAGCTGCCTGTCATAGCGGCTCTCTGAAATTTCCTGCAAAGTTGTAAAAATATTGTTTGGTCTTGCCTGTACCTAATAAATCACACTGCATGTGTGCGTGCGGCGTCACAGATATTGTTTAAAGTGCCCAGCACTTGGCCTTGACTGAGAATCCCTGCTGCAGCTGGGTCCTCTCATTCCGCTGAGCAGGGGCAGAGCTGGGACAGGACCCTGCTCAGCAGAGGAGTGGCTCGACTGGTTGGAAGCCCCTCTGGACCTGCCCTGTCTGGACTTTGTCACCTCCACCGCCCCCTGGAGCCTGTGCTTCCTGTAGCTCCCTGGGTTCGCTATCTTGGTTGCCCCATTTGGGTCCACGCTGTGCTGCGGTAAGCGTCCCGCGGACAGGAATCTCTGAACACCATGAGTCTGGCTTGCGGCTCTGGAGGCACGGGCTGGCGGAGGGCATCCCAGGGCTCGAGTGGACCCGAGGCAGAGCAGGCTGAGCCCACTTTATCAGGGTCCTACTTTCTGGGTGACATGGTCCACCCACCCATTAGGTCAGAGCCCTCGTGACCCAGCTGTCCCTTTCGGGTCCCACCTCTGAATGCCACCACTAGGGCAGTCAAATTTCTACATGAGCTGTCTGGAGGGGACCGTGCACCTCTTAAGCAGACAGTGTCCCCTTGCCTCTGAGCACCGCCCTGCAAGCAGCAGACTCCGTCACGTCACTCTCCAGCTCCGGGCCTGGAGCCCCACTTGGAACTCGTGGCAAGCTGTCACTGTGCCTTCCGCCTCTCCGGGTCCCCACCAGGCCTCAGCCACTCTGGCCTTCACTATGCTGTAAGCTGAGGCCACCCCAGCCGGGCAGCGTGTCTCACAACAGGGCACGGCCTCTTGCCCTCTCCGCAGGGCTGGTAATCTCTCCAGGACCCAGCCTGGGGTCTTCCTCATGGCTGTGGTTAGTTACAGCAAAGGGACAGGAGCAAAATCACAAAGGCTCATGGGGCCCAGGCCAGGGACCCCAGATGGAAGCTTCCGGAATAGGTGTGCAATCGTGCTTTTTAAAGCATGGGCCCGTGTGTGCGTGAAGGCTCGTGTGCAGGTGAGCCGCCTCCTGGTGTCCCACAGGGCACACATTGCTCCAGCTGTGACAGCTCTGTAGAGTCATTTCATAGGGTGGTTCATGAGGACGCAGGGCCCAAGGGCTTGGGAACACTGGTGACATGGGTACTTCTGCCTGTCACCCAGATCCACATGCCCAGGACCCTGAGGATAGGGAGCCACCCTACCACTCAGGGAAAGCTTTACCTTAGTTGCTTACCACCACAGCCTCTCTTGGAGCCTCGACCTACCTCGCAGGTCCCTGCTAGGTGGAGCAGTCTCCTTGTCTCTGCCCTTCCTCACCCCAGAGAGAAGATGGCAGCCTCGTTGCTCCTCATCTCCTGTACCCTCCTGAGTGTCCCATACGGGCACGTGGGCTTCTCTGTGTGTATGCCATCTCCTGTACCCTCCTGAGTGTCCCATACTGGTATGTGGGCTTCTCTGCATGTGTGCACACAGTGTTTATGTTCACATATGTGTCCCGTACTTTAAAAAGGGGATTGTACACCTCCTCTTCAGCAGGAGCCCGAGAGGCAAGGGCTGCCTCCACTCCAACCCAGCACCTAGCACCTGGGGAGGTCCAGGGCTGGCTCATCTAACAGTGGCCTGACTGGAGAGGTGAGGGTGGGCGTCTGCTGCCAGATTCCAGTTCCGGGCGTCACTGGTGTCTGATGGACCGAATCACAGGAAGTGTTTACGCCACAGCAATTGACAAACACCAGACACCAGCAGCTTGGTCGTTTGCCTTGTGAGACAGCAGGCCTCTCTGTGTGATGCTGCAGGCACGTGATTACGACTTCATGGGATGAACGATGGGATTCTCCCAGTGCTGGTCTGTCTTGATCTTCATTGTGAAATGGATATTTAACTCGTCCTGTATCACAATGAATGAGTGGGTGGCTGGCTCATGCTGCACGGCTATTGGCCCTGGGTCCATGGGAGCACTCAGGGTGCTGGGCTGATGAAGCCTCCACTGTCCTGATCACGGTCGTCTTAAACATGGTCTCCATGGTTACTGGAGTAGGTGAGGGACAACCTCGAGTCCCAGGGGTCAGAGCTGGCCTGGAAGCCATCAGCAACTCATTGATTAGAAGTCAGGCTGTAGGTCCCAACTTTTCTGGATGGGAACCTTCAACGGCTTCTGCCTGTGTGCCTGGCTACACTAGTGTCCTAGTGCTGCCGGAACAACATGCCACCATGTCGGCAGTTGAAAACAACACTTATTATCTTATATTCCAAGGACAGAAACCTGAAATAGGCCTCTTGGTAAAGTCGAGGTGTCCCCGGGTCGTGTTCCCTGGAGGCTTGGGCATCTGTTTTCTGCTCTCTTCCAGCTTCTCGGGCTACTTTGTCCTGCCTCATGGCCCCGACTCCCCATTCCAGGTACGGCACACGCTTTCCTGTCCCCGTCTCCCTGCTCATGAGTTCCTGTTTCCATGTTTCCACCTCATTCCTCAGGTGACCCAGCTGTTCCCCCTGGAGGGACCCTGTGAGCACAGGGGACCATTCAGACCTTTAGGATGATCCCCCTCTCAGAATGCTGACTGTAACCACATCACATAGTCACTGGTCCTGGAGTTCAGTGACCATGGACACAGTGGGCACGTGCCACGGCCAGGAGAGGAGGGCCCGCAGCTCCCGGGTCTCTGCGGCCTTGGTCTTACGTAGATGTGCATGCACTTGTGCTGGGTCCTGGCTTGCAGGACTGCAGTGGCTCTTTGCAGAGATTTTGGCGGGATTAACGAAGAGAGATCTGGAGGTCCAGAGAACAGCTGTGGTGACCCACCATGGTCCACATCAGCAGGGACAGAGGCCATGTCAGCAGACTCCAGTGAGGGCAAGAGCCAGAGAGGAGAGAGGTGGATAGCAGCTGAGATCAAGGGAGATTTGCAGCCACTGCTGAGCCCTGAGGTAGAGCTGCCCTGGCACCTGTCATCTAGCCCCAGGGCAGCCTGTTGCTGTCAACTCCTCAGCCACACCTGGCCCAAGTCCAGAGAGCTGAGGGCAGCTCCTGGAGGCACAGCAGGGCCACCAAGGCTGTCAGCGAGTGTGGAGAGCAGGGTGCTCTAGTAAAAAGGGAACGCCACTTCTCTGTCTCAATCAACGGCGAGCTTAGCGATGTCTGGGACTTGCTGAAGCTGCGCTGGCGCTAAGTGGAACATTCTCTTTGACTTAATGGCAACGGCAAAGGGAGCAGTTTCCTTTCTGGCAGCTCCAGATCAGTAACTGCTGCTTCCAGGGACCTCACAAACCCACCTGGCTCACCCGGTGCAGAGGGTCCTCAGGAGTCGCCAAGCTCCGTGACAGCGTCTGGGTACACAGCTGTCCCCACCTGGCCTGTCATTCTTCTAGCCATGGCATGTCCACCAGGGACCCTGGGTGGAAGCCAGTTCCTAACAGCCCGAAGGAATGACTAGAGACTTCTAGAGTGGGGTACCCGACCAGGACAGGGGACAGCTCAGATGTAAGGACCCTGGCCTGATGTCCAGTGTGCAGTGGAGGGAGGAGACACGGAAAGGCCTCCCAAGGCAGCAACACTGGGTGCTGCGGGAGGCCCCGGTCTCTGCGGCAGTGGCTTCTCCAGGGGCCACGTGTTTTCTGGAGCACCTGGGGTTTCCAGGTGCATCCCCCTCCTCAGGGAAGGAGGAATTAGGAAACTAAATCTATTGATAAGGCAGAAGAGATACAGCAGGGGACCCACATAGGTGATCAGTCCCCTGGATCCTGGGTGCTCCGCTACACATGTGCACAAACATACACACCCACAAAGCATGCACATGCATGTACATAGTGCACACATGTGTGTGTACACAGTACACATGCACTCACACATGTGTACACGCACACACCCACACGAACCTGCATACCACATCAGGAGCAGCGGTGGGAGGGCTGCAACTTGGCTGGAGTTTCTGCCGGGCAGCATGAAGGATTTACTTAAGTAATTGAGCTGTGTTACAGAGAGACGAGGAGAATGAGGTTGTTAAGGGACCCAAGTAAGGGAGTTGAGCCTCGCACTTCCTGCCCAAGCAGGTGGCTTGAGTGTGGCGCGGGAGCCAGCTGAGGTACTCGTTGGTGGGTGCTGCAGAGGGCGCCCAGCTGGTTTTCTGGGGTAGGAGCACGTCCCCGTGCTGAGGGTCCCTCAGTGCACGTGTGCCCTGTACCAAGGGCTCAGTGTCTGCCCCCTCCCCAGCTCACTCTTACTGCAGCTCCTGGAGACCATCCTGGGCCCTGGACTCTGGAGGAGGCCACAGGCGTCCCAGGGTGAACAGGCTCAGCCACACTCCCCAGGGTGCCAGCAGCATGGCTGCCTGCTGAGCCCCAGGCAGAGCCAATCCTGGTTTCAGGACTTGGTGGATTTGGTGACCCCTCCACATTCTGGGAAGGACCCTGTTAAGTTCTTGTTTGCATGACAGTGACCTATGGGTGTTTCTGGGCATTAAGAAAAAGATGGCATCGAGGCACCCGCCTGCCTTTTGTGCTCCATCAGAATCGGCGCCAACCTTTGCCCAGACTCCCCTGCCTGGGGTGGGTCCTCCTACGGACAGAACAGTCCTGGGTGTGGCTCTGATAGCTTGGCAACTAGAGGAACTGTGCTGGCAGCCCTGGTGGGTTCCTGAGTCACTATGCGTAGTCAGGACAAAGGAATGAGTCCCCGACTGTCCCGTGTGCCCACCACACTCCTCCTGGCCAGTTGCCATCTTAATGCCCTCCCCAGCACCTGCCAACATCCCTCTGGGTGTCAGCAGCTGCTCCAGGCAGGTTGTCGGGTCCTCTCTGCATCTGTGGCCCACCAGGCACGGTGTCCCTGTCTCCTGAGCTTAACCTTACTTCTGAAGCCATTGCCGGCCAGCTGTCCAAAGGGCAGGGGCTGCTGGGCAGAGCATCTTTCCAGCTCCGTCAGTGGTTGTGCTGTGCCCGGGACAGCGGCACACCTGGGCCAGGTGAAGGCAGAGCCACAGCCTTTATATCGTTTCAGAACACAGGCGTCTCTGGCATCTCACTAGCCACAAAACGATGGCATTTTTTGACAATAATGTGGTCGGATGAGTTCTTCAACTTGAAAAGACCGACAAATTGCTCAGCATGAGTGATTGTCGTCATCTGGAGCATTCATCTGAGAGTGTGTCTGGCCGAGCAGCATCAGGCTGGTTCTGGACGCTGAGCGAGTGTAAAAGCCGACCATTCAGCAGCAGCCCCGCCGGCCCAGCGTGGTTAAGCAGGGCGTGCGTTCCTACCTCTCCCTACTCTCTGCTCGCGGCTCAGTTTATGAGAACGGCATCCCCCTGTTCTTCCACGAGAGTTAGGAGCCCTGCCGTCATCCCGTGTGCCAATTTGGAGCATCGCTGTAGTCTCCCTGACTCTGCAAAGGTCGGACGGTGACGGGTTGCGCATCTGATGTGAATCTGCCCCACATCTTGGGCAAGACTGAGGTCTCCTAGAATAGTCACCGTGCTCTGGGTTTTGATTCCGTAATAGCCCACTCAGGACTACTACTTCTTTAAAATAAGACACCAGGTTGCTGGTTATAAATCCAAATGGCAAATTCCAGCCATCAAGTAGCTCAGAAAACAGGTGAACAGGCGAGTCCTGAAAGCCCTCATTTGAGACTCACGCAGGCTGGGAGCCTGGGTGAAATAAGGCTGTCGTGGAGAGGTGTGACTTCATCATCTGCTCAGAGTAACCGCGGCTTCTGTTGAGCACACACTCCCTGACGGAGGCCAGGGCTCTGAAGCTCTTGCTTCCTGCAGAGTGTAGTTCCCATGCAGCTCCCCAGGGGTCCCAGCTACCTGGGACACCATGGTGCCAGGGCCACCTTCCAGGTGGGAACTAGTCAAACGGGTCCCTGTGAATAAACATTTCACTGGAAAAATGAGATTCTCAGCATCTGTTGGGAATGGGCTCAGAAGTTGGGGTGGGGGGACTGAGGAGCAGGTTATTTGTTGTTCTGTTACGTGGAACTGTCGGCAGCCTCTGGCTTTGGTACGCCTGGGTTCTAGACCTTTTTTATCTGAGGAAATGTTTTTCTGTTACTGATTGGACGTGGATTTAATCATCCTTACTGCTTTTCATATTTCGGTGCAGCTGAGGGTGGTGCAGGTAGCCGAGGGCAGGTTTTCATTAGCAAGGCCACATGGCCATTTCTTAAGAGTGAGCTGTGCCAGCGCATATGTGTCTTGTTCTCCTGCTAACCGAGGCAGCCATGCTTGCCACCCCGTGTGGCAGACAGGGAACAGAGGGGGGCATGGAACCATCTGCACCAAGTTGTGTAGTTGGCAACAGGGCAGCTGGCCCGCGGCTGTGCTGGGCTGTCAGTTCCTACCTGCAAATGGGAGGGGTGACGCCCTGACTGCACTGCTGTGGGGGGCTTAGCGCGCTCCAGTAGGTTAAAAGCACCAGAAAGCATCTGAAGAACA
>PVKS010046490.1:0-13285 GCA_004027875.1 Aplodontia rufa
AACTACAAACAATATACTGTATGTCACTAAAATTAAGATCATTTGCCCTGTGAAAGTCTTTGTTAAAACAGTGAAAATCCAGGCCACAGACCAGAGAAACTATCAGTAAATCACATATCTGACAAAGTGCATTTCTGTACAATATATTTGTCAGGAGAAAGAAGAATGATCCAGGCTGAACCTGAACAAGACACCAGAGGGACACCATGCCCACCCAGAGGATGCATGATAGCAGACACATGTGTGCACAGACGTATTCACTTTGCATGAGGAAAAAGCAAAAGAGGGTCACACCAGACACCAGGACTCTCTTAAAGGAAAGCCTGAAATTAAAAAATAAATAAATAAATAAATTATGTACTAACAACATCATGCTCTGGTGAGGATATTGAAAAACTGGGTGTTCAATGTATTGTAAGAATATGAAATGGGCATATATAAATATCTAAAGGCACTTGGGAAAGCAGTTTAGCAAATTTATACACTTGAATATTCAATGCCTCACCCAGAAGTTCCTCTTAGATCTTTATAACTGAAGAATGAGAGTACCTTCCCCTGGCAACCAGGAGCACAGAGCCGAACGAGCTGTGATCTGACCTTAGGAAAACAGAGTAACCACAGGGCTCAACAACTGGTAATGTTTGTCCACACAAAAAACACAGTTGTTCTCAGGAGTAGTTTTGATAATAATGAAATAGCAGCACACCCCAAATTCCCATCGGTAACGGACGGATGAATGAAAGTAGTGTACTCACAAAATGGAATATTATTCTGCAATAAAAAGGACTGAAATTCTGTAACATGCCAAAATAACAGTATGTTGAACAAAAGAGTCCAGTCATAAAAGGCTGTACGTTTTTTGATTCTTTTCAGATGAAGCATCTAGAACAGGCTCATCTGTAGAGACAGAACGTAGATTTTTCATTGTCTTGTGCTGTGTGGACTTTGGGAAGGGGATGGGAAGAGACAGCTTATGGGGCTGGGGTTTCTTTTGGGAATGAATAAATGTTCTAAGACTTGATTGTGCTGATGGCTGCACAACTGAGTTTATTAAAACCACTGGACAGTACTCTAAAGGAATGAGTTTCATGACAAGTCAGTATCTCAGCCAAGTGTTAGAACAGTCCACATACTTGACCATTTAATTCTGATAAAAATTCTTGAAATTATGAAAGGAGAGTCAGAGACGCAAATCCACAGGTGACAGAGCTCAGGTGCACAGTGCTGTGCGCCCGGGTATCATTTTTTAGCTGATGTCAACTTGCAGGCTTTGGTAAGGTGCTACGGTTCCGCAAGATGCTGTCCTGGTGGTGACAACTGGGTGAAGCCTCTTGGGAATTCTACTATTTTTACAACTGCTCTGGATTCTAAAACATCCTTCAAATTCAAAAGTTTTTAAAAAATGTAACTCCTAAACTTTTATTCAGCCCTAAAAAATGGAATTATGTCATTTGCAAATGGATGGAACTAGAAACCATTATGTTAAGCAAAATAAATCAAACTTAGAAGGTTAAAGGCTGTATGTTTCCTGTCATATGCAGAAGCTAGAAAGGAAAAAGGAAAAGAAAAATGGGGATCTCATGAAAGTCGAAGGGAGATCAGTAGAGGAAAGGGGAAAGGAACCAAGAGGTGGGAGGTTTGGAGGGGGAACTGGTGGGCAGGGATCTTGGCCAAATTATTTTGTTAACTCGTGTGCATGTATGAATATGGAACAGGAAATGCTGTCACCATGGACAGCTGTAATGCACAAATAAAAAACATGACTCCTTAAAGAGTGAACTTTAATTTTGAGCAAGCGTCTTTCCACCATGTGTAGTCAATGTTGTCTCAGGAGAGCGCCCAGCTGCTGTCCTGCTAACCGGTCCTTATAATGCCATCCTTCTGGTTGGTTCAGTCAGGGCCACAGATTGATCTGTTTGGATTTGAAGTGTCTAGCTTCGGGGACATTGTTTTCACCATTTAGAGGGTCAGTCAGGAGCCCTGCAGATTTAAGGACAAGCTGGACATGAGATGCATGGTCTCCAGGCATCAGGGAAGGGGACAGGCCATGCGAGTGTGCTCATGATCCTGCCCAACGTGAAAGCCGGGCCCGAGATGGAGAGCGGCCCGAGCCTCGGCTCCACAGTGCTTTTCTGCCAACTACACAGTTCAACCCATGCACGTGTTTTCCTCATTAGAAACTGATATTGGGCTGATATTGGTCACCCCTTCACTGCAGGTAAATCTGAAAAAAAAAGGAATAAAGACACTCAAAAGTGATACCTGGTGGGTTCTGCCAATCTGAGAATACAGTTGACAGCTACCAGACACAACTGCCACCACTGACAGCAAGGCTTCCAAGCAGCCGAGTGAACCTTGGTGACGGACACGGGGCTCAACATCTGGTGGCCGTTTCAGATGAGCGCTCTCCATGCTTTGTCCCTTGTCAACTCGCCTCCATGTGATGGGTTTCAGGGCCGTCCTGGTGTCTCAGGGCTCCTGGAACGCAGATGTCGCCTCCTGCACAGCCACTGCCATGCTTCCTATCAGTCGACTCCTCTATCAGATGCAGAGATTTAGAGACGTTGTGGTGGGAATTTCTGAGTTTAGTCCAAATTGCTGGTCAAAGAAACTGTTGTTACTGCTAGACGTCCAGGCTGAAGGAAATCGGTGCCGTACTGGAACTCCTTACAGAGCATGCGTGCTATGAGAATACAGACCACCCTTGAGGGGGCATTCTGATGCAAAAACTCTCATCTACACTCCAGAAAAAGAGAAAATAGCTGAAACTTGGCATCTTCCAGGTGTGATTCCGAAGCTACCCACTCCTGCCTTGTGACTGACCTTCTGGTCCTGTGACCCATGAGGAAGTCACAGCTGCTGAACTGCCGGACGGACTCTCCTCTATAAGACACAAGAGCAGAATGTTGGATACTACAATGACCATCACTGTTATGTTTTGGTCAATTAAATATTCCTCACCGATGATATCTTAACTACAAAGTAGCATATACTTATCAAAGGGCTTTTGTAATAGAAAAACAGGAACTCATTAGGGGACCATTGTGTTAATTGTGATGTCTTCACACTCTTTCTGCCATGCACTGATGTGGCATAGTTAAAAACAGAGAGTGATTAAGGTCCTTCTCTTCTAAGTAAATAAGAAGATATCCACACCCACTTTCGTATTTCCTAGAAGGACCCACAAGGAGAAGAGACAATGGTCCTCTCCAGGGATGCAATCCCAGGGCCAAGTCAGGGTGCCTGTGTATAGCTAGACTTGTTGAGAGTTGAGTATTCCCCATTGTGTTGTCAACCCCCGTTTTCCCTTCCTACCCTCCCTGCCTCCCTCCCTTTCCTCCCCCACCTTCATAGCTATGGTTCCCCCAGCTTATGTGAAATTTCAACTACAGTGAATTTATTACTTAAATTCAGCTGACTATCATCCTGTCTTAGGTGCATTATCTTTCTTCAAAACAAATAAACAAGAGAAAAGAACGCACCCTCCTGCCTATGGTCTCCAGAGACATGGTTTCCTTTGTCTTATTGAGAGCAGAACCATTCATGCTTGGTGCATACTAGGAATTCCAAAAAGGGCCTTCAAAAAATGAGCAACAAACATTAATAAATACATTCCAACATAATACTGAAGTTAAAATAATAAATCGTGTAAATATTAAAAAGACGGATTGAATGACACTTGCAGCACATACACATTTTCCCCTAAGTGCTTACTTGCCTGATGAAATGAAATACCATGAATAAAACCCTTCCTTGCTTAAGTAAAAATGAATGTGTAGAAGGGAGCCATTCACTCACTTGCTCATTAATTATTTATTAATCCCTATGAGAAGTTAAGAGTGAAAGAGTGGTAAAGATATACAGATGAGTAGTTAAACTTCAAATTATCATGGGAACAAAGTCATAAACGGGAGTGGGTGCACAGAGGTATGACTTAAATTATTAAGAAGTTATATAAATTGGCCTTTCCAGGCAAGTCTCCTTGATTACAAGACATACAGGACAAAACTCAATAATGGGAAGAAACAAAGAGATGAAAAGGACTGTCAAAGGTAGTTTGGGTTAAAAATACTCTGAAGCGCGAAAGCATAATATGTTCCACGCACCAAAGAAATCAAGCCCAGCTCCTCCTCTGAGCCAGAACAGAGAGAGAGTCACAGGAATCTGGGGAGGGACTGTCCTGTAATCCAAGAGCAACCAAAGGTCATGGAAAAGTGGTAAGAATGGAGGCGTTTGCTAAATTGTGTTGTGTGTTTAGTGTAGTACCATGTGGGCTTCCTTTGTTCTGGACTGTTAATATAATTATATTAATTGATTTCGGAATGCTAAACAAATTCACCATTTTGGGGAAAATTTTATTAGTGGTAGCCAGATACATGGAAAAATAGATAACACAGAGATGAAGAGATGATTAGAAGGAGAGAAGGACCTGAGAGGTGATAGGTGCGAAGGCCCATCTCTTACATGCACACGTGGGTTTGACTTGGCAACATTTCCCTGGGGATTTCTGTGTCTCTGTCCACGCAGGAGATTGTTGCTTTCACATTATGTTTTGCCATTTTTAACTTAAGGGTAAAGATGTTGTCATAAAATGATTTGGTCAGTGTCCATTCCTCTTCTGTTTCTGGAAGATTATGTAAAACTGGCATTTCTGCCTTCAACATTGGGTAGAATTAAATTATCAGAGTCCAAAAATGGTTGCTTAGGAGCATGGATCTTTTCTGGAAATTGCAGTTGTCAAGGAATTGCTAAATCTCCACCAATTTGTCAAAATCGTGGGCACAGAATTGTAGTAGTATTCTCCCACCCAGTCATGCATAACTTAGGGACACTAAAGTACATCGTGGTGGTCCCGTGAGACCGTAACAATCTGAGAAATTCCTATGGCCTAGTTAGTGGCACTGTGATTGTCCTAAGGTCATAGTTCAGTCCCCTTCTAGTCTGCAGTGATTCTGGTTCAGAAAGCCTGCTGGGCTAGCAATGGTAGGCGAGGGTGGCACCTGCAGTTGGGTACAGCCCACACACCTGGCAGTGATCGCCAAAGGCAACATCATTTGTCTGTGCATTTTGTGAATTACACGTATCATTCATTTTTTAAAACATAGCTCTGTACTGTATGTGATGCACCAGCTTCTCACTCCTGGGTTCCCTGTACCAAGAGCCACGTCCACCGACCGACTCCACCACCCAGTTTGTGAACCAACGCTGTGTCATCACACAGGATGACATCATTCACCAACACATTTCTCAGAATTGTCTCTGTCCTTAGGCAGCTTGGGACTGTGATTCTGTTAAGGCCTCTGTGGTCTCTCGTGCTGGCCCTGCCACATGATTCCTGCTGCCAGTCTGAATCTGACCTCTTGTTCTCTGTCTTGCTATAAGTTTAACTATTTTACTAATATTTTAAAAGTGCAGCTTTGGCTTGAATGACTATTTTTCTGTTTTCAATTTATTTAATTTTGCTCTCTTGATTATTTCTTTCCTTCTACTTGTGTTGGTTTTATTCTGTTATATTCTTTCTGGTTTCTTGAACTGGGAAGTCCAGTTACTAATTTGAGTCATTTTGATGATATTTCACAGAAACATTTTTAAATAAGGAAATAAATCTTCCCTTATGTGATTTCTAGTGTCCTTCATTCCTTTAGCTAGATCCATAGTTTTATCTGGAATTCTCTGATTGTTGGACTTGAATATTTCCTTTGTTGCTTGGATGTTAGTGATAAATTTATCTGTCTTTTACGCACCAAAAATACTCATTTCATCTTTATTTTAAATATCTCATGAGACACAGACTTCTAGATTGCATCTTTGACCTATACACATGAAGCGTCTCTCGGGGCCGGCTCAGCTGAAGAGTTTTCTCCCAATGATTTTCAATAATTTGATTATAACCCATCTTGCTGTTCTGCTTATGGTTCATTGAAATTCTTGGGCCTCTGAATTTGTAGTTTGTATTAAATTTTAGGGAAATATAGCCATATTTCTTCCAATATTTATTTTTCTGGATTCCGTTTATACACATTCTGAGCCTCTGGTGTCCCGCGGTTCACCGATCCTCTCTCTGTGAGTCAATCTCTCTCTGGGTGTTCGTTCAGAGCACTCGTCTTCTTCTGTGAGGTCTGTATGCACCTCACCCACTCAGTGTCTGCGTTACTTGAGAAGCTGTGCTCTTCGTCTGCACAGCTTTGAGTTGACTATTTCTGTGCTCCATGCCCTCTGCCTTTTCCAACCTGTAAAATACACTCAGAACAGCCGAAACCTTGCCTCATATTTCTGCTTCCCATGCCATCGCCTGGCCTGCTTCTATTGACTGATCATTCTCCTCATTCTGGGTCATCTTGCTGGCTTTGTTCCATGCCTGGTAATTTCTGATCAGATGATTGACGTCGTAATTTTACCTTTTCAGATGGTATCTCCGCCTGCTCCACATCACTTTTACTATACTTGAACTATATTCTAAGATTCAGGTAAACTACTTGGAATCAACTGGACAGCCCTTCCTAAACTGGTTTGTAAGTGCTCCGGATGGGAGCAGAACAGCCCTTAATCTAGAGCTAGTTTGGTTGGAAGGCAATGTTCTGAGTGTTCTAGCTACCATGGCTGCAGGGCTCACCCTACCCCCTGGGACACCCACATTCCTTAGTCCAGTGTGGGCCCTGGGGAGTGGTCCTTCGCATTGTCTTTCCTAGTCTTCATTCTCAGCTAAAGTCTAAGAGGACCTCTCCTCAAATACCCAAAATCCGCTGCAGAGCTAACTAGTCTTGCGCCTTGTGATTTCTACTTGTCTAGCCCCTGTGAACTTAAATCCTTCCTTTTCAACTTGAAAGGTAACCTGGCCCACACAGCCTCCCTGTGCTGTAGCTGCCCGGGCATCTCCTGGGCAGCTAGCTGGGTTGGCCAGAGTGCTCACCTCACCTAACCCATTCCCTTTCTTCCCGATGTCTCATGCTATGTTTCCCATGTCTGAAAAGCACTATTTAATAGACTTTGTTTGTTGTTTTTCATGTTAACGACAGGGATTTCCATCCAATCACTGTTACTCCATTATGACCAAATGCGATGTATAAGTCATATTGTTCTTCCAATTATTATAATTTTATCATGCATTTTCTATGGTAATAGAATCAGAGCCTCAACTTCCATTAAACTTTAATTTTCTAAACTCTCTCTGTTGATTATGCTTCTTCTAGGGGACTCAGATTCATTTGGTTAAGAAGCGATCCTTGGTGCAATCTCTCTCCTGATACTGCAAGGATGGATCCCTCCACAGAGACGTGGTAGAGTTGGAAGTGTGACTTCCTTTGCTGACAGCTGCAGGAATTTCTTAAGCATCATGGAAAGACCACTGTCCAGTGAACCCTGTGCCCTAATCCACTTGCTTCTCTTATATGTTGTGTGTGCGTGTGTGTGTGTGTGTGGTTTTATATTCTTTGTGTTTTTTCACTTTATTTTCTATTGGTACATTATTATATATATAATGGTGGAATTTATTGTGATTTATTTGTATATGCACATAACAAAATTTGGCTAATTTCATTCCCCAGAACCTCTCCTCTGACGTTTTCATCATACTATTAAACTCTGACCATATGAAGAAACCTCAAACTCCTGGGCTTTCCAACTAATTATTTACTTTTTATCACATTATCAAGGGAAATCATATAAAATCTATTGTATTCCAATATGATTAAAAGGGAAAATATAGAAGAGAGCATAGAAAGCTAAGACAACACCTATTTTAAATAATAGTTGTGATGGGGAAGTCCGCACCAAAGACGTCTTTACAGCTATTGACAGAACAAACCTTTGGAGCTACTTGTACCCACGACACAGATGAAGAATGGATTCCCGACTCTCAGCAATAAAAACTTCATTTTTCCCTGCAGGATCACAGAGAGTGTTTATTTAGTTTCTCTGAATGCATTAATATACACTCACTTTTCATAGAAAAATGTTCAACCTCAGTCATCTTTTTCAAGGCCAATCCTTTATGTGCCCTCAACAATTACAACGTGAAGCACAGTGGTTGTGACAGCATCAAGACGCACGCAGCTCTCAGCAGAAGTCAAAAGACACAGAGCATGAAGAGAAAATAGGGCAGTACAGGTGTATTTTATAGATCCAGGTGACATTCTGAAAAGCACATTGCTATGGTTTGGGTCTGAGGTGTCCTCCAAAAGCTCCTGTTACCGCAGGCATGTTCAGAGGTGGAAGATGGCATTGTGAGAGCTGCAGTGTGGCCAGGCCACCTGGTTTGAATGACTGACTGCATGGTACCTGTAGGCAGTGGGGTGTGGCAGGAGGAGGCGGGTCACTGGGGACTGTCCTGGAAGGGCCTTCTTCTCTGCAACCCCTTCCCCTTCCTCTTTCTGCTTCTTAGCCATGAGGTGAGCAGTTTCCCTCTGCCTAACCTCAGGCCCAGTTCAATGGGCTCAGCCTACCATGGACCCAAATAAATGCTTCCTCCTCTAAGTTGGCCTTTCTGGATATTTGGGTCACAGTGAGACTCCGCTGAAAGGCATGCATGGAGGTAAAAGACACAGCTCCATCATGTGTGAGCAGGTCCACCCTCTGGCATCCTCCAAGGCATGAGGCACTCTCCCACACTTCCTCTATGCAAGCGTTGGAGTTATACACAGAGTGAAAATCACAGAGTCAACTGCACCAGCCGCCCTACCGTCCTCCTAGACCTGCATTTTACCTTACCTTCTTCTGAACAGAAGTATCAGAACGGCCAGCTGTTCTTCAACCTTTCCTCTCCCTATCTATGCTTGGTGTTTAAAAAATGCACACACACACGTGCGCACACGCACAGATACACACATACACACACATATATATGGAACATGTTGGAGAGGAAAGAAAAACTAAAGGAATATGATATTGTTTTATTTCATCGTTCTGTATTTTAACAAAAAGAGAAAATGATTGCTTATGCAAAGAGAGAAATGTTCATAGACTTCAGCAAATGGTAAAGACAGATTTTGATAACAAAAATGAACAAATATAGTGTCTTGTCTCCTTCTGTCTGTGTAGGCAACATGAGAGGTATGAGGTTATTTAGAATTTCTTGAAAATAAATGGGATGTGCTTGTTTTTATTTTTTTTTTATTTTTTATTTTTTTATTAAAAGGAAGAATAGCAGGGCTAGAGGAGGTGGCTCAGAGGTAGAACACTTGCCTGGCATGTGCAATGACCCAGGTTCCATCCCCAGCACCACAAACACAACTAAGTAGAGGAGAAAAAACTCAGATGAAAAAATAAAATTAACACTTTCTTTATCTCATGCTCTCTCTCTTTAAAATAAGAAAGGTAGGGAGGGAAGATGGCGTGCACCCGACCAACAGTGACTCCGAGAAGCTCCTGAGAGTCACCTCCTGCAGGAGAGCACTCAGATTCCACCGTAGGACAAGGCTCCCAGGGCGCGGGAACATTACCCCCCCTAATTTTTTAACTCCAAAGGAACAGCGTGGTGCAGAAACGAATACAAAGGAGAGCTTAGTGGAGCCAGCACAACCTGCCCCACCTCCCAGCGCAACCTGCGAGGGGAGGAAACGGAGCAAGTTTCCTAACCAAGTACCCTAACCCGGCCGCTGCGAACTCCCGGATCTGACTGCTCTTAATTTACACGATCTTGCATAAAGCTCTGGGATTTAATCGCTCCCATTAGCGAACTTGCAGCTGTTCGTGCCAGCGGCAGCATCCGGCCGGCCGCCCTTGTGACTTTTCCCTGAGGACGGCACGGGTTGCTCAGCAAAAAAAGGTCTTGGCGCAGCCACCACGGTCAGAAAACCGGAATCTATCGCCCCGAGACTGGGCCCTTCCACAAAGGGTAGGCGTGGTGCTGGGAGTTCCCTCTCCACCTCCAGTCGCTGCCCTCGGAGCTGGGGAAGGAGACATTCAACACAAGATCTTTAACTCAATCTTGTTGGACAGTGATTCTGCACCGGAGCCCTCGGGTTACAAGAGCTGATTTTAAAGTCTTTTAACATAAGTGCTGCACCAGCATGCGAGAGCGGGCGGGTCGCTCAGCAGCAGCTGGGGGCCTCAGTCCCTACGATCGGAAAGAGAGACCTTACCACCACCACCCCCAGCTGGCCATCTGCCCTGGGGGCTGCGTGGAACTGCGAATCCCCTCTCCAGCTCGCAAAACTCTCAGCTGGCGACCTTCTGCCCACCCCTTACACGCCCAAATAGGAGGAGTCTGTGAACAGAGCTCGCTGCAGCAGGGCACAGTGTTCTATAGACGGCATATTGTTATATATCGTGTGCTTCAGCCTCTGTTTGATATCTGCCTCAAGAGGCTTTGAATATATGGGGCAGCGTGGGCTTCCCCTTAGCATCTGAGCCCCTTGCGTAGCCAAGGCTGCCTAGGCCTTGACCTCTCCAGGTGGGCGCCCCCTAGTGCTTGCAACGGAGAACCGCATAAGCACTGGCACAATCCGGACCATCTTTCTCGGGTTTCAGTCAACCCCACCAAGCAGCTCTGGGGACTTCTAAAGATCACAAGTCATGCAGAGTGGGTCACCACTGATCCTGAGGAAGCGACTTTCAGGCTGGCCACTCTCCTTGGATCAGTTAGAGACCCCACACATCTACACTAGGATCAACTAGATTGTCTACAGCTTCTGAGCACCAGGTCTAAGAAATATCTAGAGTGTGGACAGGCAGAAAGTAATCATCTCAGGATTACAGCCCAGGGGGAGCTGAAATCTATCCTTGCAAGAAGTATGAGAAGGCAGGTTCTTATACCCCTTTGCAACAGAAAATTTTGAGGAGATTCTCTAAGAAACTCCAGATCACCAGACTTATCCAAACTGCTTCTCCCCTGACAAGCTCAACTGTGAAGAATCCCCAGCTAGATGGCAGATTTGAACACATCCCCCCATGGTACACACTCACTGACCTAGACGGCAGAAAAACTCAGAAACTTCACCAACTAGTTTTGTTTTTTGTTTGCCTCTTGATTTTTTTTAAATGGGGATCTGGCTGGAATATAATATTTTTAAATTTTTAACATTACTCTGGGTTTTTTTTTCCTTTCTTGATTTATGATTAATACTGAATTTGGTGTTGGTGGATGTAAATATTTATCCATGTGTATGTATTCGTGATTGGCTCCTACTTTCTCTATGTTTTCTTGAACCCAACTGCTATCCCTGCAACATTGGGTTCCAATCAGGAAAACATTTCATGATAGCCTCAGCCTCTGGTGAATGAAGATAACCACACCCCATACTAACCTCTTCCTCCCATGTACTCTGGTAATCCCTAAATATAAGCATTTTTCTCTCATCCTCACCCAAAGTCTTTACCCAACCCATACTCTATTTCTATGTTTTCCTTAGTCCTAATAGAATAACCTGCTCCCCCCTAATCCCTTGTTCCTCTTTACTCTAAGGCAGATATGATATTATACATTCCCAATTCACCCACTTGACTGCCTAGTCATTCCTTCTCCCCTCTTAGAGAGAGACTCTGCTAACTGAAGAAATAGACACACTTCAAAATGGGTACTTGCTTGCTATCATAATATATTGTGAGAGCTCTCTAAGAAAACTGCTACTATTGGTGCTAATCAACAGCTCATCTGTTTTAGTTGAAACAGACTAGTATTTGCACCTATAGCCTCTCAAGTTCTCACAGAAAGGTCTAGCATCTTTAGATCTGTATTGACCAAATAGCTACCCATCACAATGAAGCAAAACCATAGGAAGCTCCAATTAATTCACCAAGAGTAACAAGTTTGAATGACAAAACACATTCTCTGAGTTGGAAAATGAGGAAAAGGGGAAATAATTCTCCTCCTCAACCCCATAGTTCTCCAGCTGAAGATCCTATAGCCAGGGCCCTAGATGAAAACCAAAGACATTGTATCAACATTATGATTAGTAATTCAATCAAAGAGTTGAGAGATGAAATAAGGAAAGAGATCAGAGAACAATTTCAAGAGATGAGAGACAACTTCTAGAGGGAAATAAGGGAACAATTCCATGAGATGAAAGATCAGCTATACAAAAAATAGATATTCTGAAAAGAGATGTAGCAGAGCTATCAGGATTGAAAAACACGGTTAACGAATTCAAATCTTAACTGAAAGATACCAACACCAGATTAGACTCCACTGAAAATAGAATTTCAGCTCTTGAAGAATGAGTATTGGAAAATGAGGATCGGCTAAACAATGTCGAATTCAAAGAAGATAAACAGGATAAACAGCTTATATTACATAGTCAGAACTTCCAAGTAGTATTTAATGAGATGAGACGTAATAATCTGAGAATCATTGGCCTGGAGGAAAACTCCGAACAGCAAACAAGAGGCTTCAAGAACCTTTTAAGTGAAATCATAAGTGAGAACTTCCCTCATTTTACTATTGATCCAGAATATCACATATCCAAGATGCTTATAGAACACCAAATAGATCTTATCAATTGAGAAACTCACCAACTCATATCATATAAAAATGAATAACAGAGAAATTAAAGAGAGAATTCTAAAAGCTGCTAAAAAAAAAAGCCCCAGATCACATTGAGAGGCAAACCAATTCGGATCACTATGGATTTTTCAGAGCAAACAATGAAGGCCAGAAGAGCTTGGAACAATATCTTTCAAGTGTTAAAAAATAACAACTTCCACCTAAAGATAATATGTGCTGCAAAACTCAGCTTCAAATGTGATGGGGAAATTAAATACTTCAACGGTAAACTCAAGCTAGCAAGATACATGAACACAAATCCTGCTCTACAAAATATTCTCAAGGATGTTCTCCATTCAGAAGAAAATGCCAATGATATCCTAAATCCTTAAACAAGGGTGAGTCAATAATCATACTATACAAAAGCTGACTTTCAAGGTGACTCAAAACTCTGTAATTGATACAAAGTCAGAGACTCAGCCTCCCATATCTATTCTAACTTTGAATGTGAATGGTCTCAATGCCCCAATTAAAAGACACAGACTGGCCCACTGGATCAAAAAATAAAATCCAACAATATGTTGCCTGCAAGAGACACATTTGACACTCAAAAATAGACACAGGCTGAAAGTGAAAGGATGGCAAAATGTCTACCAGGCCTGCGGCCCAAAAAAACAAGCTGGCATGGCGATTCTAATTTCTGATAAAATCAACTTCCAACTAGAACTAGTCAAAAAGGACAAAGAGGGTCATTTTATCATACTAAAAGGGACAGTCCACCAAGAAGATATAATGATAATTAACATTTATGCCCCCAATTACAACCCCCCAAATATATGGAAAAATACTTAAGGACATTAATCCCCT
>PVKS010046491.1:0-13270 GCA_004027875.1 Aplodontia rufa
TTCTTCTTCTTCTTCTTCTTTCTTCTTCTTCTTTCTTCTTTTCTTTCTTCTTTTCCAGGGCTGAGGATTGAACTGCCACTGAGCTAAATCCCCAACCCCAGTCTATGGGAATTTTGCTAATGGGCTTTGTCTCCTAACCACAGCAGGTCCTGATTTTGCCCATAGTGCTCCTTTGTGCTTGGGTGCCCTGGAGCCCCAGGAGCATGTGCATTAAGGACGAAAAAGCTGCACTGACCACTAAAATCTATTCCATTTCCTAAAGACCAGGGTGAGATGAGACCTCCCTTTCACTGCTTTGATTTCTGGAGGAATCTCAGCTTCTAGAGGGAACAGATAATCCACACACATGCTGCAATCCTCACTTCTCATGGCTCCTTTGTCCTTTGCCCCACAGCCTTGCAGCACTCTTGCTCGGGCGGGGCACGGGGGGAGGAGTGTTGGTCCTGAGTGGTGCTGTGGCAGAAAGAAGGTTGGCAGACCTGGAGCAAGTGGGGGTCCAGGAAGCCCTGTGCTGCTGCCCCTGGCTTCTTGAAAGCCTCTCCTTGCAAGAGACCTCAGGGGAGTGTGGGGTCCTTCAATTATGTTTCTGTTATGACGTGTGCTGTTCCTGGGTAGATAGTAGAAGCAAGGACACATGAGTGGCTATCTGTGACTTCCACTGCAAGCCTGAGTGTGTTATCTTTCAAGTAGGGAGAACAGTAAAACACCATGTCCCTGAATGCCCCCCTTTTTTTTCCCCCGACACCTTGCCAAGTCCGGGGAACATTGAGGGACAGTCTGGGCCAGAATGTGTATATGCATATTATGTCCAAGGACACTGGCTTTCTCTTGTGTGTGTTGGGATGAGGGCAAGTTAGTGCCATCCAGAGAGTCACTCCTTGCAAGCTCCTTGGGGGTGCTGGCCACATGATGGCACAAAGCAAACTGAGCTGCTGCTGCTGCCACCACTGAGCCTGCCTGCAGTACAACATGCGCATCACAGCAGCATTAAGGGGAAGGGCTTCTCATGAGAGGTGTGCATTGCAACAGCATGGGGGGAAGGGCTCCTCATGCCAGATGGGCATCGTGGCAGCGTAGGGGTAAGGGGTCCTCAACCTGCTAGTAGGGGGAAAACCCATGGAGGCTGAGACACCATTTTGGTGAGAAACTGCAGGCACAGCAAGCTCCATCTGTCCAGCCATCTGGACCTCCTGCATAGCACTTCTCAACAACCCGTGTACCTCACATTTCATCTCCAGAACTTCCTTTGCCTCTTGACAACCTTCCCCACTGCCCTAGCACACAGCGACATAAAGTGGACATGGGCTCTTATGCACCTGTGTGCCTGCCTTGCCCCCAGCCAGGGCTCCTCCTCCTTTGCTGGACCCCCAGAGGGTGGGAAGGTGGCCTCCTTTGATTCGGACACCTTTGTGCCTCTGGCAAGGACCCAGGTGCTGCTCTCTCTGCTGCTGGGGGCGGCTCTTCAGCACCCCCAGATCACCTTGGCTCCCAGATCCAGGCCACTCCTTCGGCTCCAGGGTGCCAACTGCCCCTCATTCTGCAACTGTAAGTCAAATGCAGTGCCTAGGGGTGCACCCATGTTAGTGCTCCTCACTCTGCAAATCAACTCATCACATTTTCAAATTCAAGACACAAACTGACCCTCATGTGGCCACTGCTCAGCTGTGGAACCAGCACATCCCACAGCTCTGCTTCTGGACTCTCATGAGGTGAGAGATGGGGAAGAAGAAAGGCAGCACTTGACTGAGGGCGAGCACCTCCACTCCAGGGCTGAGAGGCTGCAGACGCAGTGTAGGAATGACAAGGGAGAGAGAGAGAACAGTAACAGTGACTGCATGGGAGGGACATGCACATACTCTCCAGGAACTCAGGGTCACCTTTGCTCACACCTTTCCTGGTCAGCATTTCCATTCCTGGTGGCTGGTGGGTGTCTGTAACCTGGAAGTGGAGGAAGGAGACCAGGCAAGTCTAGGTCAACACAAGCCCACATTTCTCCAATGAGCAGAAATGAGCAGAGCTCCACCCAGAGGTTGAGGCAACAAAGGGGACAGACACAGTAATGAAGAAGAGACATTTATGAATGTGTGCCTGCCTCCCTGGGGACCCGTGACTGTCCCCTTCCTCTCTTGGGGACCTGTGACTGTCCTTTGCCTATGCTGGGGTCTTGTGACTATCCCTTTCCTGTCCTGGAGACCTGTGACTGTCTCCTGCCTGATGACACAAGGAGTTTTTGTCTGTTGGCCATTTTTTTCTAAAATTATCATAATCCAAATTTAATAGAGAAAATTGTGCTCAAGGGACTTAGTTATTTTGACAAGCACATACACCATAGAATCACTGGGGACAGAATTGAATTTTGGCTAATGCTGTGGAAAAGCCTGTTTCCTTTCCACCCAATATGCCTCCCAGGAAGAAGGCGACTCCTTTTCTCTGGGTTGCCCTTTGTTGGCCATAGATGACAGAAGATAAGCTTAATGTAAAATGTCACATCAACTGATCAGACTTCTGACATTGTGTGTGGAGTACTAAGCCCCAAGCAAAGAGCTTTTCCCTGTTTATCTTGTGGGAAACTCTTTGTGATGCCTCCATGCACGAATGTGCAGGGAGTAATAGGGCTGAGTTTGCTTGCCCTGCCTCTGTTCCAGGATACATTAGTGACACCTCCAGAGTAATGGACTTTTCCCCAAAATTTAGGCATTTCTTTGCAGTGTTCCAGGATCATATGGAGAAGTAGATGGAGGATGCTTTGACGAAGTCTTCCATTGTCAGAGAAACACAATGCCAGATGCTTGCTAGAGTCACAAGGCAGACTCCATTCAGATGATGGCATCAAAGGACACTTCCTCTCAGAGGAAGGCATGGGCAGGCATGGGCATGCTGCAGTGCTCTGAGTGGTGCAGCAAGCTCTCTGCACTGTGCGTAGGATGAGTCCATGTCACGATGGTGCAGATGCATGTGCTGTCTGCTTTCTACTGTCTCTGTGGCACACTCTGAGGCCAGAACAACAGAATGTTGCTGACCATTCTGGAGGCCAGAAGCCTGGAAAGCAGTCTTCCCGGAGTCCCCCAGCCTCCCCGGATTCCCTGGCTTCCAGCCCTCCTAACCATCAGAGCATGAGCCTGGCCTTCTTGCTGCTGGCTCCAACCCTCAAGACTCCTTCTCATGAGGACCCTCAGGTGGACACTGGGCCCACCTGGTCCTGCTGTGCTTGGTTTGAACACCCCTGGGAGTCCCACTGCCATGGAAGGCCATACCTTCACATTTCCGGGGCCTAGACCACAGGCATCTGTGGGGCTGTTGCTCTGTTGACATGCAGTTAGGAGAAAATGGTGGAGACAAGAGTCTGCAACTGCAGTTCTTTGGAGACACCCTTAAACTCGACATGTAAAGACTCTGTCAGAGGCAGGGGGCTGCAAGGGGTTCACTGGCAGTGCTTGGGCTATGGGCGGGAGGATGTGCAGGGCACAGGAGATGATGGTGCATGATGGTGTCAAGTCCTCCATGCTGACCCACTTCAGGAAAACTGTCCTCTAGACTGATTGAATCCCTTCTGGTTTGATGTTGTCTCAACAAAGCCCTGAGATGTACTGCCTCCAAACCCAGTGGCTTAGGACACTTGTGACGCAGAAATGCCCTTTGTCCTCTGGGTTAGCTGCACCAGGATGCCTCAGGGTCAGTGGCCAGCCTCAGGATGGCACAAGCGTGCAGCTCTGCTGGCAGCCCCTGGTGAGTCAGTTGTCCACTGATTGGCCTGTGGCCATGGCTGGGCAGCTGAGTCTGTCCCAGGTGCTCACACCCACATGCCTTTCCCTTTCATGATCCAGGCAGCCTGGGTGTGTTCTCAGGCCCAAGAGAAGTGAGGGGCAGCAGGAACACAGGGCTTCCTGGACCTCAGTTTGCTCCAGGTCTGCCAGTCTTCTGTCAGCAACAGTGCTACTCAGGACCATGCCAGCCTCTAACTCCACTCGTGAGTGAAAGGCACATCAGGGCCACAGGGCAAAAGACAAAAGAGCCTCGAGAAGCAAGGACTGCCTTGTGTATGTGGAAATGGCGCGTGCTCACAATCTCCGTGTGGCTCTCTGAGTCTGCTTGTGTTAAGAGGCTGTGAAGACAGTGACATCCCCGCCACTGGCCTCCATGAGTATGAGGTCCATTCAAGCCCAGCAATGGCCATTTGAGAGCTGGGGAAAGGCAACTCATTCTGGAGGGCTAGGTGTGTTTATGCAGGCATCACTGTAACTACCAGGAGAACTGCCTTCATGTCCCATCAGACGGAGAAGTGGGGGATCTGAGAGCTGACCATGGAGGGACAGCAGATGTGCCAACACTTCCCAGTTTCTGATCCTCTGTACAGCAAGGTGATCCATAGTGCACACATCCTGCTACTGCATTCAGCAGCAGCAGGACAGAGACACAAGCTGTGTCTCCTGATCATTGGCTAATGGTTCTGAGCAGGAGTGTGGAGTCTGAAAAGGTGGGGCTGATCAGACACAGTGCTGGACCCTGGAAACTGAAGGCCATCAGGGGAATGGCAGATTGCAGTGGGCCAGAAACGTGTGGTCATCAGAACTTCCGCTTTACCCAGGAAGCAATAGGTGTCAAGCACATGCCAGGACCAACAAGGACTCCATCATGATGCCAGGTGTCCATTTAAATTGGTCCATCACCATGATGCCAGGCGTCCATTTAACCTGGTCCCTCATCATTACTTCAAGCATCCATTTAACCTGCTCCATCACCATGATGCCAGGTGTCCATTCATTTAACCTGATCCCTCATCATGACGCCAGGTGCCCATTTAACCTGGTCCATCATCACTCCAGGCTTCCACTTAACCTGGTCCCTCATCATGATTTAACTTGCTCCATCATCATGACACCAGCTGTCCATTTAAATTGCTCCATCATCATGATGCCAGGTGTTCATTTAATCTGCTCCATAGTCATGACACCAGGTGTCCATTTAACCTGGTCCATAGTGACACCAGATGTCCATTTAACCTGGTCCATCATGACGCCAGACATCCATTTAACCTGGTCTATCATTATTTTTTTTTAAGAGAGAGGGACAGTGAGAGAGACAGAGAAAGAGAGAAACAAATTTATTGAGTTTTTCACATGGGCTTTGTTGTTCCAACACTTAGTTGTGTACGTGGTGCTGGGGTTCGAACCCGGGTCCTCATGCTTGCCAGGTAAGCACCGAAACCATTGAGCCACCGCTACATCCCTGGTCTGTCATTATGACATTCAGGCATCCATTTAACCTGACATTCTAATTTCTTCAAGCATGTACAAGTCTTTCCTTGGGTGCATGTTTCAGACAGCAAACCCAGGGCAAGCAGGTATCAAAATAAGGGACTAGCTCTCAAGAGACTATTTGCCCTTGCTACGCTTGGATATTTGACTTCTGAGGACACAACGTAAATAGCTATGCATTTTTAAAATGGTTGCTAGATTTGAAAGAATACAAATGAATAATCTGTCACCTGGAAACTTTGCCCATTTTCACTGGAGAAGCTGGCCTGCCCACGGGCTCTCAAGATTTTGCTTCAGAGGAGAGGGCAAGGGTGAGCATGGTCACTGCAGTGGTCTCTTGGAGGAAGGTCCCCCAAGCCCTGACTGCTACAGTGGGGTCAGGCTCTGCGGTGAGGAAGGAAGAGTGAAGGTGGTCACCAGCATACCAGAGCTTTGTGTTGTGAGGAGGGTGAGCTGCTGCCCAGCTTCTACGGGAGAAGGCAACACAAGATCTTGGAGGAGAGCACATTTTTCCAGAAGTCAAAGAGCAGACCAGTGGTGGCTCGGGGAGAATGTGGGCCAGGACTGCAGAGATTGTCTGTGTTGTCTTAGTGTGAATTTAAACATCTGTGTGAGCAGGGGTCCAAGGTTCCTCTTTTCCTCATGCTTCTCTCTCACCCCTGCTTTTCCTGAACTCTGTTGTGCATGCATGAGAGTGATCATTTTGCACAGCATCCCATGAAACATTATTTGGGGCATGCTCGATACAGGTCTTTGAATGATCTGCAGCCCAGATAAAAGAGACACGACCAAGCTTTCCACGTAGTCTTGGTCAGCAGGAAGACATACTGGAATCTGGCACTAAAGTCCCGAGTAATCAAAGGGTTCTGCCTTAGGATCCTGATCCAGCAGCGATGCCTGCAGAAACTGTGGTATTTAGTGAAATGTCACTCACAGCTAACTTAGCACCGGAATGGCATGTGGAGGCTGTTATGCTGCTCAGACCCACAAGAGGTGTCAGTTTAACTGCCACCTGCTTTCCCTTCTCCTGGTTGATCCCCACACTTGACAGTTATTCTCCACTGCTTGTTCCTGTTTTCTGTCATCCCGTTTCCTGACAAAGTATGGGCATAAGTCCCCTCTTGTCTTGCAGAATGCTCACAACTTGGGATGGTGTCAGCACTGTAACTCAGCACCAGGCAGCACAGCCTGGGTCCCAGGGGCCTGGAAAGGGTGGAGGAAGAGATGTTTCACTGGCAGCAGTCTTCAACACCTGGGGGCTCTGGTCATGGAGACCTCCCTGGCAGTCAGACCCTGTCCAGTCCTTGCAGGTCCAGCCAAGCTCTACAGGCTGCCTGATGACCATCCCCATTCATGGGAGTGGAGCTCAGGATGGTTGATGGGCCTTGTGGAAATGCCTGCCCAGGCTTTATGGTTACAGCCGTAGGCACAAGTACAGTCTTCGGCATCACTGGTTTTTTTTTTTTTTTCCGGATGTTTCAAAACAGAAATCATTTGATGTGAGTCTCAAAGAGTTTATGCCCTTTGGTTGTGTTTCATCATAGTAGTGATTCATAGAGGAAATACATTAGTCAGGAATTCTGAGTAGAGCAGACCAGACCAAGAGCCACCATGGAGAGTTCTCATGTTCCCCTTGCAGCACAGATGCACACGCGTCCTCTACTCCTCACTTCACGTGGACTGTGCAGGTGAGTTCCGACCAGAGGACATGAAGACAGGGGTGTTTGCTCTGAAACAAAATGTCATTACACTTTGAAATATCCGTCTCTCACACTGCACATTCCTCTCCATTGTTATTAATGTCTAAACAGGGGACTTAAATATTCCAGGATTTAAAATACTTCTAATTGTTGGCATTTTCAAACACAACATTGTCCAAAGGGAATATTTAATCTCCGTGCTAAGAAATATATCCCTGTGTCCAAAGCAGATTGTTAAAGATAAATTTCTCCATGAAATCTGAGCAAGTGCATGGCATGTGGCTGACACACACTCACCAAACACCAACGTGCACACCTCCTGAGCCCCTGCAGGGCTTGTCTTTGTGCCACTGTTGCACCCAAACGGCAGTAGGGAACAAGCTGGGTGTGCTACTTGCTCCAGGAGTGAACACCTACCATGGGAGATGGATTTGGCTGTCAGTCACTTTGGGGTCAGGACTCTGGTCTGAATTGTTCCCTCTTTGAAATTAGGTGCAATTTCGGAAACTGGTGCATCACAAGGCTCAGCTTTAGAGGCCTAAACTGGGTAAGAGACTGCATTGCCTCGGGCTACAAGAGGGTGTCATGCTCTGAGGCTTGCCTGATGCACATGCGCTCTGTGTTGGGCTAGGATGGAGGCTTAGCTGATGTGCACGCTCTGTGCTGGGCTGGGCCAGGACTGTTGAGGGGGTCTCACTGTTCTGGATCCAGGCTGGATGCTGCAGTGCAGATGTTCTCTGGACTGTGTGTTCCATAGGAACAGGTGCAGGCCAGCTTTTCTTTCAGGGTCACTCTTCCTGAGTGTGAGCTGCTGCCTCATGTGCTTCTGGGGTAAGTCATTGAAACTGTCTCCTAGACACTGGTTGGTAAATGTCTTGATCTCATGTTCAACACAAAACATCATTCCCTTTTTCTCAAAATTTGAGAACTGCAGAAGAAAGCATTTAATGGCCAAAGACATGATCAATGGTTGTCATAGCCTCTCCAGGGTGGACACGTCACCTCCCACCAATTCTGCCTGTGACTGCCAAAGGTCTGCCTGTGTCTTGGGGATATGTTGTGTCTTCAGCCCTTCTCCCCCTCAATTCTATGCCACATGCATCTAACCTGTGAAGAAGTAAAACATGAGGCACAGTAGACAGTTTTAGTGTTCAGCTAATGATTAGCAGCTTCAAAATCAGAGAAAGTCCCACTGCCCAGAGACTTGCTCTGTCATGGGACTGAGGAGACTTCCTGAGTGACACTGGATGTGACTCCACCTGTTATGTGAGATAGGAGGACTTCTAGGGGTCACTGAGGGACCCCTCAGAATATATTGCAAGATCTTTAAAAATGGCTCAAATTCAGTTTTTCTGACTTTCCTTAAAAAAATGTTTACCAAAGCCATAGTCTTGGAGGCAGATAATTTAACTAAGATGAGAATATTCAGCTATACCAAGTTTTGTCAACTAGTCCCATTTCATTTGAACTTATACTAGAGCCAGAAACCAAATTATGCCTTATTTTTTTACTCTAAATACTTATATTTTTTTACATTCTGACAGTGGATATTTTAAATTCATTTTTTATTATTTAAAAAGTAGACTTACATTTAAAGGGGAGTCATTGTCATACAATCAAGAACAAATGTATAATGACAGAGCAGGCCGAGGCTGATGCCATTCCATGGTTCCCCCCCTTGGGTTCCTAATGGTTCCATGTTCCTCCTATTTAACCCCCATGTTAATTGGACTTCTCATGGAAGTCGAAGGTTCCCCACTGGGTTGAATCCCCCATACTCTCTCCCTCCATCCTCCTTGATATCCTTCCTATCCCCTACCCCCCTCCTTGCCACCCACCCTTCCTCCCATAGCATCATAAGCAAGGTTCCCCCTGCTCATGTAAAATTTCATACGTATTCAGGTTATTATTAGTTTGGTAATCTATCATACTGTTTCTGATTGTATTCTAGCTTCCATAAATGAGAGAAAACATTTGGCCCTTGAGTCTCTGAGTTTAGAATATTTCACTTAGCATAATTTTTTCCATCTCCATCCATTTGGCTGCAAATGCCATAATATCATTTTCTTTAATAGCCGAGTAGTATTCCATTGTATATATATATATATATATATATACCACAGTTTTTTAATCCACTCCTTAAGTGAGGGGCATCAGGGTTGGTTCCATAGTTTAGCTATAGTAAATTGAGCTGCTATAAACATTGATGAAGCTGTATCTCTTTAATATGCCGATTCTAGCTCTTTTGGGAAAATACCCAGGAGTGGGATAGCAGGGTCATAAGGCAGTTCCAGCTACAATTTTTTGAAGAGATTCCACACTACTTTCCAGAGTGGCTATTCCAATTTGCAGTCCCACCAGCAATGTGACATTGTTCCTCTTTTTCCACAGCTCCTCCAGCAACTGTCATTGTTCGTATTCTTCATTTTTGCCACTCTAACAGGAGTGAGGTGGAATCTCAGTGAAATTTTGATTTGCATTTCTTTGAATGCTAGTGATGTAGAGCATTTTCTCATATATTTAAGGGCTTTTTGAACTTCCTCCATTGAGAAATTTCTATTTAGTTCCATAGCCCATTTATTGATTGGGTTATTTGTGGGTTTGGTGTTTGATTTTTTGAGTTCTTTGTATATTCTGGATATTAGCCCTCTGTCTGAGATGTAGCAGGCAAAGATTTTCTCCCATTCTGTAGGTTGTCTCTTGATACTCTTGATTAAATCTTTAGCTGTGCAAATGCTTTTTAGTTTGATTGCATCCCATTCATTTATTCTTGACTTTAGTGCTTGCACCATGGGTGTCTTGTTAAGGAAAGCAGAGCCAACCCCAATGTCATGAAGTGTTGATCCTACTTTTTCTTCAAGCAATTGTAAAGTTGCTGGTTTAATATCCAGATCTTTGAATCATTTTGATTTGATTTTTGTGCAGGGACTGACAGTGGATTTGTATAGCATAATTGCTCAGAACTTTTTTCCTGAATAAAATTGTGCTAATTTTTAAGAATCTCATTTGCATGCAATCAAAAAATGCAAGAAGAGAAGCATGAATCCCATTGGCATGACCACGACAGACCATTTTGTGGGTTCCAACTCACTGCTCCAGCACCAGCTCCCAGGTGCACAGACCGTAGTGAGTGATTACCGGGAGGTGTGCCAGTATTTCCAGCCTTTCAGATGAGTCGGGCCACAAGCTATTAGTTGTTATTTTAGAGGAGAACTTGTGACTTTTCTGACCACAGTCCTGAGAAAGTGGTGGCTGGTAACAGCCAGAGCCTGGCCCAGGCACCCAAGCACCCAGGCAGAGGACAGCGAGGTTTTTCTCCTTCCTGGTTTATCTTAAGATATACCCTGTCGTTATGTTGTGTGAGTAGGAAGACAAAACAACAGCCTGCAATGATGGAAGCAGAACATTATTCAGAGTAGGGTCAGTATAGCTGAGGGCAAAGGTAGCTAGAGCTCCTCACCCTCAAAAGAGCCCCAGATCTCAGGGTTAGAGAGCCCAGAAGGACCCTTGCTCAGCACACAGACTTGCAGGCGCTCTCAGCCCCTGCACTGTGCCCTCTGCTGTGAGGTGGCAATTTCCACGTCTGCACAACTAACCTCACAGGTGTTGGGGGGTTGCTGTTGTCGACACTGTGGGCAGGACCCTTTTATTTCTCGTTTGTCTCTTGCCAACATTAGTATAAATTTTATCTGTAAAATGAAAGGATTGAATTTAAAAATTGCTCAGATTTTCTTCCTAATTGTAAGATTTTTAAATTCTGGTTTTCTGCCTTCCCTGTTCTGCATTAGTTCATGCCTTATCACTGAGGCCACAAAACCCACCACATAGCATCTGTGAGTGCCAGGCCCCCATCCCAGTGCCACTATCTGCATGCCACCCCTTCTCCCAGGACACGGATACTCTCCTGCGCCAGGAGAACTTGATGGAGAGTCCTTGTACTCTGCTCATCAAGTGCCCACAGGGCACCAGCACTCTGCAAGGCAGATGGGTCGGCCAGCCCAAAGGGAATGAGCTCCAGGCAGGACTCATCCTGGGGTCTTGCTATCCAAAGGCTGTGCTTGCTCCCCTGCCCTAATGCTGTTCTTAGCACGGTGTCCTTAAGGATTCTTTGCTCAATATTAGAACAGCTGAGTAGGATGGTAGGGGACAGAGCTGCCTGGTCACAGGAACCACCGTCGAACAAGGTGCGTCCTGCTGCACTGCGTCCTGCTGCACTACGTCCTGCTCGCTGCTTTGCCAAGGCAAATGCTATGACTCGCAGTTCTGCTTTAGCAGAAAGGGGAAGACTCGAGTTTGGAGCGGTGGCTTAGCAGTTACAGAGCTTTCCTGACATGAGTGAGGACGTGAGTTGGAACCCCAGCACCACGAGCAACAAAAACCAGATGAAAAACTAAATAAAATTATTTCTCTCTCTCTCTCTCTCTCTCTCTCTAAAACAAAACAAAACAAACAAAAAAAGACAGGAAGACTTAAAGAAAAAAGCCAGGGCCATGATCGTACAGTGGAACAAAGCTTTAACATCCCTGAATTTGGGTTTACTATCTTTAGAAGAAAAGGTAAACCATTGCATGCCTACCTCACAAAGCCATGTGGAAGTGCAGAGTAGAATACAATGCCCCACAAACCCAGGGAACTGACAGCTGAGCTTCAGCTTCAGCCAGAAAACAAAACAAAATAAAAATGCTCAGTGCATGCATAGAATGAGAATGTCACAGGAGCCCTTCCTGCTATGGATGTTCAAGGAGGTGCCAGGTGGCTGCAGCAGAGCATTTCTGAGGTGGGTGCTCAGGGTCAAGAGTGGGCTTAGCTTGAGGGGACAGCAGAAAACCAGAGCCCAGCAGAGGAGACCCAAATCAGCAGGAAAAGACTTGAGGCCACAGATGGGAACTGCAGTCAGTGGAGCCCTGGAAGTTCATCAGGGAAGACTGCTCTGGCCACAGGGCCACCTGCTATCCCTGGTCATGTGCTCTGCTTTTCTAGTTGCAACCTCTCTGCTCGGCTCAGTGGGGAAAGGGCCAAACTCAGGTACTGCAGGAGAGCACAGGGCCAGGAAGGGTGCTTCTCTGGGAAGAGTTTCAGGCAAACAGACCCTGGAGTCCAAGGCCACTACGACTTGAGAAAGTGAAGGAGCAGGAAGGTGGATGCACTTGCAGTGGAATCTTCTAGAACCTGGGGAGCCTTAAATCACAAAACAGCAATTAACATTCTTTATCTGACACCAAATCTATTTTAACTGCAGTGTGGTTAAATGCTATTGCTCTCTGCAGCTGGTGCACACAGGCATATGTGATTAAGACACTTTATACTCTCCTTTATCAGGGAAGATGACAGTTTCCTCATAAGGCCAAATGAATGTGTTGTTGTATAGTTTTGTTAGTCCCAGAGCAGGAAGCTTAAATTCTGCAGGCTGTTTCCCACATGTGTGAGGAAAATATTTCTCTACAAATATCTGCAGCCCAAATCACATTTCAAAACATCATTCTCAATTTATAGAAAGTAGGAATTTAAATATTTCATGAAGTTTGGTTTTAGAGTGCTTATTACATATGCATCTTATGCTCTGAGGCCACTGTTCTAAAGGGAAACCCCAACACATGACGTAGGAAAACAACTCCTTTGGTAGGCATGGTAGGCATGGGTGAGCCCGAGGGGAGGGGAGTCAAGGCAGCACTGTTCTGCTCTCACAGGGCCTCCAACAGCGACAGGCTTGAAGATGCAGGCAGCCTGTTCTGTAGGACATCTCTTGACGCGGATTCATCTTGTGTTTTGCCCTGGTTCAATGCAGTCAGGTGTCATCCACACGAAAATCCTCGAAGGCAGGCTGTGCTCTCCCGGAAATCCTGAGGGCAGCATGGGGTGTCCACACCAGCTCCGTTCACGAATGGTGTGGTTGGAAAATGATACTTGCTGATCCCTGCCACATGGGGATGCTGTTGTCCCCTTTAAAGATAGTGAGTATTCCTCACACAGTGTACATATCTCATTACCCATCAGACCTTCAGCCCACTCTTGCATTTGTTGAGGTAAGTACAGACTGACGGTTTCTTCTCTCATTTGTTAGGTTGTAGTCTATTATCTGGGCTCCAGCTATTTGGAGGTGGTTCCTGGGCCTTTGGACATGCCCCAGCATTCTCTGAGGAGTGTCTTGCTCTCTGGCACAGTGAGGTAGCTGAAGGTCTTTCTGTTTCATCTCTGACTCAGCCCTGAAATCAGCTAATTCTTCATGGAGCTTGGGCCACTCCATGCAGGTTGGGAAGGTGTGCTCCAAGGTACCCCAGGCCTGCTGGGGGGGGTGTGCTCTGTGCTGCATGGCCC
>PVKS010046492.1:0-13226 GCA_004027875.1 Aplodontia rufa
TTCCATGACATATCTTTTTCTATTCTTTTACTTTCAATGTATAAAAGCCAAAGTGAGTTTCTTGCAGATAGCATACAGTTGGAGCTTTTAAATGTTTTTCCAATTAAGCCATTCTGCATCTTGGAGAATTTAATCCATTCATATTTAAATTAGTTATTGAGGATTAAGAATTTACCATTGCAATTGTTGATTGTTTTCTTGCTGATTTATAGTTTCTTTGTTTCTTTCTTCCTAATTGTCTGCTTTGTGATTTATTGATTTACTTTTGTAGTTGTATGCTATGGTTCCTTTTTCATTACCATTTATACACCTCATAGAGTTTTTCTTGTGTGTATGTGTGATTATCATGATGTTTGCATTGTAACTTATAATAGTCTATCTTTTAAAAATAGAGAGAGAGAGAGAGAGAGAGAGAGAGAATCCATTTTATTTAGTTTTTCATGTGGCTTTCATTGCTCTGACACTTCTTTGCGTACATGGTTCTGGGGTATAAACCCACATCATGGCACATGCCATGCAAACACTGTAACCACTGAGTCACTGCTCCAGCTCATACTGGTCTATCTTAAGCTGATAACTTCAACTGCATACAAAAACTCTTTTAATTGCCCTCCTCACACCTTTCCTATGCTGTCAATGTTGCACTTCATATCTTTATGTTGCATATTCAATAACAAGTTATTGTAGCTATAGTTGTTTTATAATCCTTCTTTTAACTTTTATACTAAAAGTGATTTAACCACCATCTTTACAGTATTAATGTATTCTGAATTTGACTATGTATTTACCATTCTGTTTTATATTTTCATTTTGTTACTTAGCTATCTTTTATTGTAACTTGAATACTTCCTTTTGCATTTCTTGCCAGGCAAGTCTTACAAGGCATCAGAAGTAGTGATGACATCCTCTGCTTCTCTTCGCCTGAAAATGTCTTTATCTCATTTATTTCTGAATGACAGCTTTGCCAAATAAAGTATTGTTTGATGACAATTTTATTTCTTCTTTAGGTCACCACTGCTAATAGCCTTAAGGTAGTCCATTGTAGTCACTTTTCTCTTTTTGCTTCAAAGTTCTTTTTTGGTTTTAACTTTTGACGATGTTTTTAGAGAGAGAGGGACAGAGAGAGAGAGAGAGAGAGAGAGAATCAATTTTATTTAGTGTTTCATGTGGCATTCATTGCTCCAAGACATCGTTGTGGAGTTTGACCTCACGTATTTGCACATGCCAGGCAAGTGCCATAATCACTGAGCAACTGCTCCAGCCCAACTTTTGACAAATTCATTATAATGTGTTTCTAGGTAATTTTATTTGAATTCATCTTACTTAGCAACTTTTAAGCTTCATGAATCTAACTATTCATATCACTGCCAAAACCTGGGGAATTTTCTACCACTATTTCTTAAATAATCTTTTGTTGGAAACATGAGGCTCAGCTGGCTTGTAGAAGAATTGGTGGTAAACAACTCTAAGGGGTCCAGCTGGCTTGTAATGAGCAAATTGCCTGACCGCATGACTAAGCTATTCGGCCACTCATTTGTTGCAATTGGAGAAAGGTGTTTGCATTGTACCCTATTGGTTATTGTAATGGATAAATAGAGTAGCATCTAGTCAGGTAGAGCAAGCGGCCCAAGAAGGAAGTAGCCAAAGGAGAAGCAGTAGCCAGAGAAGAGCAAGAAAGCAAGCAGCCATGTCCTGAAGGAGGAAAGCACAGAAGATGCACAGAACCGGAGAGATCAGCAGCGGTAGAAGATGCAGGTCCCATGTTCCAGCCTGCGGCATTCGCCCCCTTGTTCCCGGCTCCCCAACCCTTCCTAACTCAGCCCCTCGGAGGACGGCCCAGTGTCGGGTCGTTCTGCCCGTTGGTTCCTCGCTCTGGAGTGCAGCGGGGAGCGACTCCTCGCCCCATCCCCTTCCTAACTCGGCCCCTCGGAAGACGGCTCGCTAGGTCGTTCTGCCTGCTCCTCGCACAGGAACGCTTAGGGGAGCGACTCCTCCCCCCACCCCCACCCCCCCGGTCCCCAGCCCTGTCCTGCCAGCGCCAGGTTCTCAGTGTCCTGCTGGCCCCCCCGGAAACGGCTAAGGTTCGCCGGGGCCGGTCCACCCGCACCCCGCTCCAGAACCCTGCGGGGGGCGACAATCTTTCTATACTTCTCTCACTGTCTTCTACTTTGGAAATCCCATGATCCATATGTTCATTCATTTGATGGCATGTTATAGGTTCTGTGTGCTTGTTTTACTTTTTCATTCTCCCCACCACCACCACCTGATTTATTTCAAATGACCTGTTTTTGAGTTTATTCTTTTTCTGCCTGATTAAGTCTGCTGTTGCAGCTCTCTGTGGAATTTTCAGTATGTCATGGTATCCTTTGTTCAAGGGTTCTTTTTTGTTGTATCTATTTATTTAATTTCTTATTTTGTTCATGCATTATTTTCCCAATTTTGTTCAGTTACCTATCTGTGTTATCATGTATCTTGTTGAGCTGCTTTAAAATGGTTATTTTGAATTCTCCATCTGGCAATTTGTAGATCTATTTCTTTGGAGTCAGTGATTGGAGATTTGTTAGTTTACTCTGATGGTGTCCTGTTTGCCTAATTCTTTATCATCCATGCAATCTTGTATAGATGTCTGTATATTAGAAACAGCAAACATCTTTCCCAGTTTTTACGAATTGGTTTCAGTGGGTAAAGACCTTATCCTATTGGGCCTCAGGCTGATGGGAATGTATCTAGTATTATGGTCAAGTTGGTTGCAGTCAAATAACATGCTTCCTGCTAGGTTTTCGGTCATCACACCTGATACCAGTGGCCTGGGTGAAGAGCAATGCTTCCCGGACCTTGGTCAATAGGTTTCTACTGGGACAAGGGTCCGCTTCAAGGTCCTCAATTGTGTCTGCAGATTCAGATCTGTTACCAGATGCATGGACACATGTGACTTCTGCTGGGCGCCTGGGAAGGAGTATGATGTGTCACTGGACAGGTCCCTGAACAAGCAGGATTATCCCTGGGCCTTGACTTAGTGGGACTGAAACCAAGTCACAGGATTGCCTTAAGGTTCACAGCTGGAAACAACATTCAGCAGCTCAGCCTCTGGATTACAGAGGGGCTCATCTCCCATTGAGTTGCTGGGTGAGCATAACTACTCCCAAAACTTAGCTGAGATGGATTGGAGCAGAGTTGCATGCCTGTGTCAGCATGTTCTATGGGAACAAACTCGGTGGCCTGCCTCTAGGGACATGAGTGAGCATGTTTATTTCTAGGTGTCTGGGTGACCTACATCACTTCCAGACCATGGCTAAAGAGATCTAGAGCTGTGTCATAAGCTACTTTAATGTCCACATGTGGGACTGAAATCATCAGGTCTATAATTGTAGGCATAGGTGGCTGTGACTCCTCCTCAGCAGTAGGACCAAGAGTTATATACAAGCCAAGGGAGGAATAGCTATTTCTAGGTCTTTAACTGGGGCTATGGTCCATGATCCTGCCACTTGCCACCCTTCTCATTTTACAGTTCCATGGGAGTTTCTCAACTTCATTCTTAGATCCTAAAATTCCCACAAAAGCGTTTTTTTACCCTATGATGTCTACCAAATTATTGTTGCTGTGGGGGATGTATAAGCATGGGACCTCCTATTCTTTCATCTTGCTGACATCACTCCAAATATTTCCTTTTTAATACAGATTAAGATGCCAGTAAGCATTGTGAGTAAAATAACTATTATCCTAGAATTATATACCCTAAATAGACTAGCTAATCCTTCCATCCAGCAATTCAATTTCTAAGTGTATACAAAAGCATGCACTTAGCATTATAACCTATGTTTACATTTGTAGTAAAATGTGTAAATAAGTTATGATATATAGTGATAAAATACTAAGAGCAGGGAAAAGGAATGACCTGGGCTAATATATCTCAAGTTAGATAATGTTAAAAAAGAAAACATAGTAGGGTATCATATATTTTAAGTTTAGAACATGAAAAATTTTTATTATTTGTGGATATATATTTATGTTATAAAACATTACAAAATACATGAGAATGGAGTATATCAATTTTCAGGTCACAGTTATCTGTGGGGGAAAAAAGAAAAGGAGTGAGACTGGGTGATATTTGGGGGTCTTTCATTGTATTGCTTCTATATTTTTTAAGTACTCAAGCAAACACAGCTATAGATTTGCTATAGCAGAATAGTAGGTACATGGAGGGGGACTTTATATTATTCAGCAGGCTTAAAGGATGGTACAATAAAGAATGGGAAGCAGAGAGGTGACCCTGTGTATAGCACCTGGATGGGTGTGGTGGCCTCTCTGTCATTATGAGGTATCACAGAGAGTGATGCAATAGTAGAGTCGCAGGCTTTTCAAAATTTTCTCACTCACAATTTCCCCCTTGCAGGAGGAACACCTGTGATGTAAGAAGGCTTAAATCAAAAGCCATTATGTGTAGCTTCATGATTTCTATAAAATAGGAAAATGCGGACGGATTGTATTCTTCTTTCCATGAGCTCTGCACTTCTTGGCAGGGGAAAATGAGTGGAAGAACAAAGATGAGAAGGAGTGCACATATTTTTCGAGGTCATTCTGAAGAACCTGGAAGCAGTGCAAATATCAATATTTTGCTGTCAGAGCATGAAAACTCTGATGCAAATGGGTATGTAACTTTGCAGAATAGTTTCCATAAGACTTTATGTTATACATATCATATGTGTCATTTGTGCCCTGTTCAGCTGGAAAATAACTGACTGAATCTTTTACTTCCTTTTAATGAAAATCATTTTCAGTTTCCTCTGAAGTTTTCTTTTGATCACTATATTTCCTGTGGCATGCTGTCTTCTTTCTATGTCAGTGGTTTTTAGGTTAATTACAGCAGTCTGGGGACAGGGACTATGAAACTGAAGCCATATTTAAAAAAAAAAAAGTGAACTTCAGCAGCAATAACTTAAACCTCACAGATAAAGGTCCAATTTGTACAGTCTCAGAGGTATGCAGAGCTTAATGCAAGATGCAGAGCAGCATTTATTATACCCTTGGATGAGAATTGACTAAACAGCTTGATAGTGGATACACATTTTGAGCTAATAACTATGTTTCCTCTAGTAAACATTTAGTACCTGGAAGTAGTCAGCAGGGAAGCCCTATCTACTTGAATGGGCCAAATATGCTACCTGCTGGGAAAACAAAAACTGAAAACAGTGAAATAGCCATCCCAGCAGTACCAATGAAGCATTTGCACAGAAAGAAAACTGTTAATTAAAATAAAAGTCAGAATTGCTCCAGAGTTATCAGTACAAGAAAAACAACATTTGAAAATCAAATAATAATAAAGCATGCACCACTTAAATGGCAGAATAACACTTGCTAGATAAAGGTATAGAAGGTGTTTTTGCAAAGCATTAGGCTTTTAAATAAGGAATTATTTGGGGCTGGAGCAGTAGCTTAGCAGTTGGAGCTCTTGCCTGGCATGCACAAGGACCTGGATTCAAACACCAGCACCAGGAGCTGGAGCAGTAGCTCAGTAGTTACAGTGTTTGCCTGGCATGTGTGAGGACATGGGATCAAACCCCAGCACCACATACACAACGAAGTGTCTGAGCAACGAAAGCCACATGAAAAATGAAATAAAATTGATTCTCAAACACCAGCACCACATATAGAACAAAGTGTCAAGAGAAACAAATGTCAGATGAAAAATTAAAAGTAATTCTCTCTCTATCTTTATCTCTCTCTCTCTCTCTCTAAAAAAAAAGGAATTAATCTTTGGTAAATATTACAATGTGTATAATACTTACATTAAATCAATACACCAGGAGAGGTCATAATTAACTTTTGAATACCTTTCTTTAGACAGTAGACTCTACCACTTCCTATATGACCAATAATAATTAAAGGAGGAAATGATTTCAAGATCATACTCCCTGGAAGTAGGAGAGTGAGGAAAACTCTCTTCTCAGTTATCTTCAACTAATCAGCCTTCTTTGGGGGAGGTGAGCTGCATAGGGCTTCTGTTAGGTGGCTGTAAGTCCCCCTGTGGTGTTGGAGCTACAGTTTTCCAAGGCCCGACTGACAACATTTGACAACATTCTGTACAACATTTCATCAGCTAACTTAAAAACATTAAGTAATCTGTTTATTGATAGTCGAACATAATTTTAAAGGGTAAAATTTCAGGAAATACTCATATCTAAACATTATTTCCAGACTTAAGGTCACCTTCTTAGGCATTCTTCAGAGACCTGGGCAGGGAATTGTGCTTTTCAGTTGGTGGAGACTAGTGCAAAGCCAACACGTGAAAAACTGAAGCTCGAAGTGCGGAGTGTCTTGATGTTCTGGGAGTATGTCATCAGTAAATTATGATCCAGAATTTCCTCTAATATGTCCAGTTGCCATCTGCAATCAACAAATGGTGTATCTTAATCCAGTTTTTGTAGTGTTTTAAGGAGAACCTTAGTTTGCTGACCTGGAATATATAGCCTAGATGTTTATAGCCTTCTGCTTTAGCTAAATCAAACTATTTAAGCTTCCACTTTTTTTCTTTAGAACTATTTTATAAGGTTGAGCATGGGGGTTGAGGGTACAGCTTAGTGGTGGAGCGTTTGCCTAGCATGCACGAGGCCCTGAGTCCTATCCTTAGCCTCCAGAAAAATAAATATATAAATAACTGCAATCGAATATAAATCATGTACAAGAGTGTCCATAGCAGCATTGCTTAAGAATATTTATGCCAGGGGCTGGAGCAGTAGCTCAGCTGTTACAGCACTTGCCTGACATGCGCAATGTTTGAACCCCAGCAGCATATACGCAAAAAGTGGCAGAGCAATGAAAGTCAAATGAAAAACTAAATAAATTTCTCTCTCTTTCTCTCTCTCTCTCAAAAAAAGGAAGAATATTTATGTCAATTATTTTTCCTAGTACCAAACCTATCAACACTAGGATAGAAATCAGTGGTATATTCACATGGCAGAATACTGTAAAGTCACGAGAATTAATGAACCACAACAACACACAGCAGCATAATGACTCTTACAGGCCTAATGCTGAGAAAAGGCAGGCAGGCACAGCTAATACACACGTAGTTCTGTTTATGTGCTTGACAAAACTGGGCGGATCTAGTTGGTTGGGACAGAGCTCAGGAGAGGTCTTCTCTTCCGAGGTGGAAGGTATATATATGCACGAGAGGGCCTTCTGATGGACTGAGTGTATTCATCTGCTTGAGCTGTGATTTTAAAAACCATAGACTAGGAGAGTTAAACAGAAGAAACTTATTTTCTTAGAGTTCTGGAGGCTGGGAAGTCCAGGATCAAAGTTCTAGTCTACTCAGTCTCTAGCAAGGACTCTTCCTGACTTACAGACAGCCACCTTCTTACTGTGGCCATACAAGGACATAGAGAGTGCACATAGAGAGTTATGATCCCTTCCTCTTCTTAAAAGGACACCAATCCTGTCCAGTTAGGCTCACTCTGATGAACTCGGTTAACCTTAATTAGCTCCTAAAGATTTTGTCTTCAAAGACAGTCACAAAGAGGGGAAGGATATGCTTCAACAGCTGAATGGGGAGTGCAATTTAGATTCCATAGCATTGAAGATGCTCTGTTTCTAGTTCTGGGTAAGGTTGCACAGATATGTTCATTCTGGGAAGGTTCATTGTGCTGTACAGTTTTTATTTGTGCACTTCTGTGTGCATGCTATCTATATCTTAATGCAAAATGGGAAGAGGATTTAATGACTTAAAATTTTATCAAATAATTTAATCATAGTACATTAGCTCAATACCTAATTTTTATAAAATCAAAGCCTGACTTTTCTTTCCTTTAGCTCATTCTACATTTGAGACCTCCAAGATACCTATCTTCATTTGTTTGCTTATCAGCATTTAAAGATTTTAAATAGGCATGTAATATCACTACAGTTATTTCTATGTGTGAATAAGGAACATGAAAGTATTGAGTGTATACCTTAGAAAATGATTTCCTCTCAATTTCAGAGTTAATGGACTACAGATTAGGTTAACTCACAGAACCGATCTAGAATAAGCAGGAATGAGAGTAGTGGCTAAAGTCCAAGTTAAAGATTAATAGTAATGGATTACTTTGTCATTTTTTTTTTACTGATTTTTATTCTTTTTAGGTTAACTCGATCATGGAAGATTATCCTAACTATATTGTTTACATTTACTTTTCTTCTTGTTGGTAAGTCTTACCACTAATGATCCTTAAAACAATTTCACAGAATATGTCTGTGGTAACAGAGAGCTCAATGGAATGGCTCATATTTGTAAATAAATGCCACAGAAAACTCTGGAAGTAAACTGCACATACTAGAGCATTGTTTTGTCTTTTACCTCTGATTGCAAAAGTAATATGTTTCTTTCTTTTTTTTTTTTAAAGAGAAACAGTTTTATTTAGGTTTTCACATGGCCTTAGTTGCTCCAACACTCAGTTGTGTACATGGTGCTGGGGTTTGAACCCGGGTCCTCGTGCTTGCCAGGCAAGCGCCGAAACCGCTGAGCCACCACTCCAGCCCCAATATGTTTCTTTATAGAAAAATGTAGAAATGTTATTTTTTCTTAGAATTGCAGTTTAAAATAGCAGAAGTTGTTTTAAAGAGTCCTTAATACATTTATTGCAAATACATTTTACATTTTCTAAATTTAAGTGGCTCAGTTTGGGAGATTTTAACAAAGACTTAACTCATCACATGATTCCCAAAGATATTACTGCTTAACGCATAGTTTATAATTTTGACTTGTCAGTATTGTAAATCACAATCCCAGAGACATTGGAAAGTTTCTCTCGAATGTGTTGACAACCTGAAGCATGGAATTCCCATTGAAATCAAGGTTTCATCTTGATTATTGCCATGAAATAGTGTTACATAAAAGAGTAGTATTCTGGGTGCTGTTTTGTTTCTGTTTTTATTACACATGTATACCTGGACTGCTGCCTTAGCCTGACCCAGCAACAGCTCAAGGTCAGGGCTGCTGCATCCTCTACCTGCAGGTTTAGTGGGCTGGAAGCACCCCCTCCCAGCTCACAGGATCTTCAGAGTAGGCCCTGAATGTTCTGGTTTCCGATTGGAACTACACACCTCTTGACTTGCTTTGTTTCCTGGCTGTCTTTTCTTCATCTTTGTTAACCTTGAAATTGTTACCTTTATCTGTGCTTCCCCACCTGATTGCTGCTGCCCCTGTCTTGTCTTCCCTATGGATGAAATATCCTCAGGGCACTAGCCCAAGCCTGTGGGTAAAGATGAAAACCTGCTCTTGCCAATCTCCACTTTAGTGCCTAAGTCAGGGGCACACAGTGTGGGCAGTAGAGCTATTTATGTTCACAATATTTCTCATTCTGGAAATTATACCTCATATTCCTTTGACATCTGTGCAAATCAGTTTTACATTACTCTGACAATATAACTAAGATAAAGTTTCAGTCCAGAACCAGTTGGTCCATTGCTTCTGGGCTTATGGCAAGGCAGTATGTCATGGTGGGAGCATGTGACAGAAGTTGCTCATTTCATGCTATACAGGAAGTGAAGAGAGACAGGGATAGGCTATGGTCCTAGTATCCCTCTGGGCCTTCAGGGACCACTTATCCAAACAGTAGCGACATCTTTTAAAATATACATTTGTATCTTGAATGCAAACTGCTTCTTTGCATTTCATTTCAATCTGGCTAACTTACCAACAAATGTGCTAGATCTATTTTAGACAACATTGATGCATTAATGATTTGAATAGAATTCAACTGGATTCTAAAGCTTTTGTTTTTTTACTGAGGTGCAATTACATGTCATAAAATTAACTATTTTTGAATGAGTAATTCAAAGACATTTAGTGCACTCACAATGTTGTGCAATAACATCCTTTATGTAGCTCCTAAACATTTTCATTCCTCCCAAAGAAAACAAGCAGTTACACTCCGTTTCCTCTCTCCTCAGATTCTGGCAGCCACCAATCTGTATCCTGTCTCTGTGCATTCACCTCTTTTGGAATTGACTCTTCTTGCCTGTTTTCTTTGGCATTGCATAATATTTTAAATGGTCGTGAATATTGTAAGCTGTATCAGTCAGTCCTTCATTGATTTTCACAGCTAAACAATATTTTATTACATATATGTACTGCTTTCTGCTTCTCCTTTTATCCATTGATGGACTCTTAGACTATGTGTACCTTTGGCTCCTGTGGATAGCAGTGCTATGAGCATGTACATGTGTGTTCATTTGAATACCTGTTGTCAATTCTTTTGAGTACATACCTGGAAGTGGAACTGCTGGGAAGGAACCAGAAGACTGTTTTCCACAGTGGCTGCACCACTCACATAACCACCAGCAGTATATGAGGAACTTAGCTTCTCCACACTTCACCAACCCTTGTTATCTTCTGTGGTTCTTTTTCATTATATCCATCCTGGTGGCTATACAATGCTATCATCTCATTGTGGTTATGATTTGCATTTCCCTAATGACTAATGCTAAGCATCTTTTCATGAGCTTATTGGCCACTTTTATGTGTTGCTTGGAGCCTATCTATTCATTCTTTGCTCATTTTTGATTGGGTTGTTTGTCTTTTTGTTATTGAGTTGTAAGAGTTCTCTATATTCTGAAGCTATCAAACCCTTCTCATATATATATTTTGAAAATATTTCATTCCCTAACTTGTCTTTTCCCTTTTTTATAAAGTGCTCAATGCACAAAAGGTTATATTTTTCCTGGTATCATATTCTTGGAATTGCTAAACCCCAAATCTGAAGATGTATTTGGTTTTCATCTAACAGTGTTGTGATTCTAGCTCTTATATTTAGGTATTTTATCCCTTTAGAGACTGTTTATTTATACAGTGCAAGGTGTAAGGGCTTAACTTCATTATTTTACATGTGAATATCCAGTCATCCTAGCACTATTTGTTAAAAAGGATAATTCTTTCTCCATAGAAATCTTTAAATAATATTGGCAACCTTGCCAAAAATTCAGTTGGCCAAAAATGTATAGGTTTATTTTGGGACTTCTATCCCATCTGTATGTGTATCTATTATTATACCAGTATTACATGGGTGGGGTTTTGATTGGTATTACTTTGAATTGATAGATAGCTTTGGATAATATTGCCAATAATAGTAAGTCTTCCAACTCATGAATGTGGATTGATGGATTGCCTTTGTATTTGTATAGTTCTTCTTTGATCTCTGTCAACAATATTTTAGAGTTTTTAGATTGAGTTCTATAGTGAGTCTCACATAAGCAGTTAGTCATGTTTTTAAGTCCTTTTTTCTAACCTCTGTTTTTTAATTGGAGAGTTTAATCCTTTTACATTTAAATTGCTGACAGGAAAGGTTTTCTTCTGCTTTTTTATTTTTATTTTTCATTTTAGCTTTTATCTTTGCAATTGTTGGGATTGGGCTCAGGAGCACTCTATCATTGAGCTATATCCATGGCCTCTTTTAGACAGGGTCTCACTAAGTTGCCAAAAATGGTCTTCAACTTGTGAACCTCCTTTCTCAACCTCCCAAGACACTGGAATTACAGGCATGTGCTTCTGGGCCAGCTTTTTATTTTATTCTCTATGCCATATACTTGTTTTTTGTATCTCATTTCTTCCATTATTGCCTTTTTCTATATTTTTAATTGATTTGTATACTATTTCATCTTCTATAGGTATACATAAATATATGTGTGCATATATATATAATATATATATATATTATATATATATATAATCTCTTAGTGGTTACCATGGGAATTTCAACAAACACCCTTAATTTACAGCAGTACAGTTTGAACTGATACCAAATAAGCTTTAATAGCATACAAATATTCTGTTCCTTTATAACTCTGTCCCTCTTTATTATTGTTGTCAAAAATTACATTGTATACCCATTAATATAGATTTATAATTATTTTTATGCATCTATCTTTTAAATTTTGTAGGAAATTTTAGAAGGAGGTACAATCAAAAATACAATAATACGGGCTTTTTTATGTTCCTATGTTGTTACCATTACTGGAAATTTTGATTTCTTCATATGACCTTCAGTTACTGTTTTGAACATCCTTTCACTTCAGCCTGAAGGATTCCCTTAGTATTTCTTTTAGGGCAAGTCCAGTGGTAATAATGCTCTCGGATTTTGTGTTTTTCTGAGAATATCTTTAATTTTTATTTTCATTTAGAAAGATAGTTTTGCTGGATGTGTAATTTTTGTTGTTTTGGCACCTATGCCATTACTTGTCATTTGAGTACTTTAAATGCATCATCTCCCTGCTTTCTGTCCTTCCTAACTTCTGATGAGATTTGAAGTGTTAACCCTAGTGAGAATTCCTTGAGGCATTTCTCTCTTGATGTTTTCAAGTTTCTTTCTGTGTCTTTGTCTTTTAACAATGTGATTATAAAGTGTTATAGCGTGGATGTCTTTAAATTTGCTCTACTTGGAGTTCAATGAACTTCTTAGATGTACAGATCATGGTTTTTTCATAAAATTTGACAAGTTTTCAGCCATTATTTCTTCAAATATTCTTCCTGTCCCTTTTTGTTTCCTCCTTCTGGGACAACCACAATGCCTTCATTGATCTGCTTGATGATGTCCCCTTGCTGTCCCATACTCTCTTCATTTTTCTTTCTTTTTTCTTTCTGTTCCTTCCTTGGACTACAAAATTTCAATAATGCCCTCTTTAAGTTCATTGGTTCTTTCTTCTACCATCTCAAATTTACTGTAGAACAGAGTTCCAGAGTTGATCCCCAGTCTTTTTCTATTATGGCTGCTTCTTGAAGGATTAACTCTTTGAGTGTCCTATTCTACCATTTTCAATGCTGTCATCCAAGGACCTGATAGAGTATCTGTCTTATCTATCTATCCCCTCCTTGCTTAGAGAAATTACTATTAATGCATGTAAAATATTTCAGAAATATTTACAGATAAGGTTTTTAATCAATTTGTCTTTTCTGTAACAGGACTTCTAAATCATCAGTGGCTTAAAGAAACAAAATCTGAACAACTGTATGCCATGATTGCAGAATATGGTTCAAGGCTTTATAATTATCAGGTGATGTTTTATTTAGTTATTGTTGTATGACACTCATTTAAAACTTAATATGCTACAGAGCAGGTCCAGCTTGTAGTATGTGATCTTGGTCATGTGTGAGACTATCTCATAGCTTATTTTATGGCTAAGAACCCTAAAAATTCTGCACAGCTTCTGATACGTGCAAACACTGCAAGAGAAACTCTAGCATAAGGAAAAAT